>CAKAOH010029956.1:0-42264 GCA_916701665.1 Sebastiscus tertius | reverse complement strand
CATCCTCCTGGGCGATTTGATACAGTAAATCTTCTGTTTAATTTCAACTTTAGAGCTTTGCAATTTCATTTGCCTAAAGCAAGTCACCAGGCTATTTCATTTGTGCGTTAAAGGGAGAGCAGTAAGAGAGAGAGAGAGCGAGAGAGAGAGCGAGAGAGAGAGAGAGCCTGCGCGTCACTGCTCCATCACGCACACCACAAGATGTCTTTATGCCCAAGTAACAAGTGCTCTGAGCTATGATCACATTATGTATTTTATGCATTTTGCAGTGTTGTTTTTAACACATTACATATGCTCCCAGGCAGTGTGTGTTGGTGGAAAAGACGCACACAGTTCCTCAGGCTCCAGCTCCCTCTCTGCCTCTAATGAGACTCTGGCTATAGAGTCCGTTCAAGTCACAGAAATCCAAATGCGTTTTGGGAACTATACAGCCTGTCTACGTGCTGCGCGCCGGTGTGCCGCACTAGCGTCGACATCAATGCCACTCTTTATATTAACAGACAAAAAAAAAAAACAAGTCTTATAATTAGAGTCCAAGTAGCCCGATGTGCCTGTTTCTTTCCTCTATATAACTCAGTACTCCCCCACGCTGCACACTGCCTTGAGATTTCTCCTCCAGCTGCTCCTCAAGTATCATGAAATGACTCACCTGCCTTGTCGAGATGTAAATCCCCCCATTCTTTGCTTTTCTGGGAATAAAAAAAGCAATGGTTCACTGTTTTCGGGGTCTTTTCACTTGCAGTCGGGTTTATATACTCCAAATGATCCGTCCAGTCTGCGCGCTGCTTCGGTTTTTCTTGGATGACCTTCCTTATGAAGCGGTGCCGTCTCTCATTATCCTCCTCCTCTCGTTTTAATGCATTTTCTCCCACGTTATTATTGTTGTTTTTTCTCCATAGTGTGAAAGCTCTCCTCCTCCTATAGTCCGGGTGGTTTGGATGCTTTTCTGCCTGGACTCTTCGACTCAACACGAGCGTCGCGGGAGCGCGCGGCGCGATCCCGGTGCTGGATATATTCGGGAGCGCCGATTGGAGATGGAGAGAGGAGAGAGTTACTAAGGTAACCAAGGGCACACGCATCCTACATGAGAAGAAGGATGGAGGAAGGAGGATTTATACCTCCCAACTGCTCTGCTCTGGCTATGACAGGTCATCAAAAAAGGGGATTTTTTTTTTTTTTTAATGTTTCACTGAAGGGGGCCACACTTCACTGTCTCTCACATCATCCTATAAAGGCACCATTCTTTCTTCCTATAGAGGGTGGCTTGGATTTTACATTGCGTTTTCTAGGAATTTCCCCCTTTAAATCAACATTGAATTCTACTAAGATAAGCTACATTTGTAAAGATAAAGTGTTAAGATGCAAGGAGGAGGACTTTTTTTTATGAGGCTGGAGCTAATTAATGAATGAAGAGGCATAATGCAAATGTTCCTTAAATGCTGAATAGGCTGGTTCAGAAAATAGAAAAGAAATATAATAAGGGCTGGTGTGACAAATCATTCACAGATTTGTCTTTAAAGAGGACTTACTTATACAGGAGAGAGAAAATATGAATCATAATGACTTATGGCTGTCATCAAATAAAATATTTAATCGCGATTAATCACACATTTTTTATCTATTCAAAATGTACCTTAAAGGGAGATTTGTTAAGTATTTAATACTCTTATTAACATGGGAGTGGGCGAATATGTTTGCTTTATAAAAATGTATGTATATATTTATTATTTGAAATCAATTAACAACACAAAGCAATGTCAAATATTGTCCAGAAACCCTCACAGGTACTGCATTTAGCATAAAAAAATATGCTCCAATCATAACATGGCAAACTTAAGCCCAACAGGCAACAACAGCTGTCAGTGTGTCAGTGTGCTGACTTGACTAGGACTTGCCCCAAACTGCATGTGACAGTTTTTCTTCACCAAGATTTAGTGCAAGTTTGGAGCGTTATTTAGCTTTCTTCCCGACAAGCTATTATGACATGGTTGGTCCCAATGGATCCTTTAGATTTTCTAGTTTAGTTTCTAGCTTTCTAGTTTCATATGATGCCAGTATCTTCACTCTAGCTTTAAAACTGACCCGCTACAACCTGAAAATCACAAGGTGTTAATGCGTTAAAGGAATTAGTGGCGTTAAAACAAATTTAGGTTAACACGTTATTATCGCGTTAACTTTGACAGCCCTACTTATATCATAAATAGGGTTGTGTATTGGCAAGAATCTGGCGATACGATACGTATTATGATACAGGGGTTATGATTCAATGTATATTGTGATATATTACGATACTCTAAGCTCAGTAATTTTGTTTTTACTTTCTTATGCAATAAGAACAGTGGGATCTGCATTTGCATTTATAACAGTCTCTGTCCTCCAATATCATATAGCACTACTTTGAGAGGACCCATCTCTTTGCAAATGAAATAAAGTATTGACTGAGTTAATCTTTGCATGTAAACTATTAATTAAAAATCGATACAGGATCACAAAACATATTGTCGCGATACTCAATATTTTCTTACACCCCTAATCATAAAAGGATCACTTATCCACTTCTGTGAGGTGTAATCAGGGATTTCAAACATTATCAACATCGTGTTATTTAAGTCAATATAACAGAGGGCTTTCATTTAACTACACTTTCATATAAATTGTGTAAAACAGGTGTTGATTGTCATTCATCAAGCTTTGCAACAGCTCAGCCACACCTCCCTAATAAACCTTATTTCTACATTACTCTGAGAAGTGCCCTATAATCACAGCTGAAACTCCTTCATGGATTTGTTTTTTTGAAAACAGATCTCAAACGTTTGTGACTGTGGATTAACAGTGTGTTTATTGAAATGCTCTGGGGAGATAGCAATGATATGACTATGTGATTTTAGGCCCACAGTATGATACTATGGAACAGTTTATCCCTCCACATTAAGTCTGCTCCCTCTGTTGACATTTTTTAATCTTGGTTGAAAACCCATCTCTCCTCCTTGGCCTTTAAATCCAATTGAGATCAATACTGCATCATCGGTGCTTTGTCTTTTCTGCGTCGTTCTTCTATTGTCCTGGTGTCCTTTATGTGTTTATCTGTTCGCTGAAGTTGTGCAGCCCTTTGGTCAACATTATTTGTTTTTAAATGTCCTCTATAAATAAAGTTGACATTATTTTTGCCTTGAATCTGAATAACAGCCTTTTAAATGCCCCTTATCGTTAGAAGGTGTTCTTCATCAAGATCAAGTTAAATTAAAACAAAGTTAGTGCATTTTAGGAGACTTTAAAAGGCAAATAACAACAGTGCTTTAAGGATTAAACACAATTCAACTGCTAAACTGTATATCAAGATATACCAGAGTAAATAAGTGTTCAATTCAACTTTAAATAGAGGTAATTTAAAGGTGCAGTGTGTTGGATCTGGCAGCACAGAGAGGTGAGGTTGCAACTTAAACTTATCCTGTGTGCCAAGCGTGTAGAACTACGGTGGTCAACGCGAAAACGCGAATGGTCCGATCTAGAGCCAGTGTTTGGTTTGTCTGTTCCGGGCTACTGTAGAAACATGGTGGCCATTTCTGTGAAGAGGACCCGCTCCGTATGTAAATATAAAAAACTCATTCTAAGCAAACAAAAACAAAACAATTCTTAATTCCAAGTGATTATACACCAAAAAAAAAAAACATTTATTAATATTATATTCTGTATATTTCTACCAATAGATCCCCATAAATGTTACACATGGTTCCTTTAATGCAATGTTGACAAGTGTCTCAACTGAAGAGCAAGGGATTGATGCTACAGCTACCATTTTTTTACTGACATTTATGTGGAAGATATATCATAAAGGAAGCAGAGACACTGATACACATCTCCAGAATACAATGCAGCCATACTGTAACACATATTGTGTTTTAGCAAGCGGCTCAGTGAACTTGCTAGCTTTATATATATATATATTCATAATAAACCAACTGTGACTGAAAGCAGCAAGGCAGTCAGTAACATCACAAACAAACAAAACAAAACAAAACAAAAAGAAATGCACAAGTATCTAAAAATGGTCGTACCCTTTAATGCCTAATGTTGCAGGGCACAGAAAAAACAACACATGGGGCGTGTTGCAGTTTTACAGGTGGGTACAGGCCAGTCGTTCATACCCACAAGGACAATTTTTCTCTCAAGGAGAGTGTCAGCTCAGTCACAAACAGATGAATGTTGTGCCTGCCCTCAGGCGACTGAATGGGTAAGTTCAAAAGCATGCCGGAGAATAATATTTATGCCTTAGGAGTGAGTGTTAGCATCACAATGTCATGTGGAAACACTGAATGGTGTCTAAATTCTATTTTTTGCCAAAGATTAAATTTGAAGCCCGAATTAATTTGCTCATGTGGTGAATGAATCACCACCATCAAGGAAACAGTCACATCCGGATCAGACAACTGTACAGTAAGTGGAAAGTGAAAACTGGGATTTATGGTCACAAAAAATAGCCTTCTTGATAATGTTCAATCAAACAATATTACAGCACACAATACCCATGATGGAAAACATTTAAAACAGGTGGAACTAACTACAAAGAATATTTTTTAGTAGAGCTGCACAATTAATCAAAATTTGATCAATATCGCAATATGGTCTACTGCAGTTTCCGAATCGCAGGAGGCGCAGTAGTCGTTAAAAGCTGAGATGTACTGGCCTACAAATCATTTTTTAAAGACTCAAGAAAACATCTTTGTTTGGTACAGATCCCTGCAAAAACAACACCATAATCATTTTAATATGTTTTTCATTGAAAATGAGAATAATGATGTAAAAATGATCATTCCCTCCAACATCGCAAGAGCAATATCAGTCAAAAATAATCACAATTAGATATTTCTTCAAAATAGTTCAGCTCGGGATAGTATGTTTGAAAATGATTTAGTCTCTTGGTTAATAGATGTGAAACTGCTCTTAGTTTGAAGTATTTCCCCCCCACAAAACAAGGACACACTGCCAGGAAAATCATTTGGTTTGTCATAGAAGAATTCCGTATTTGGATACGATTTATTAGAATTTCTTAGCTTGTTAATTAGGAACAGCGGCCATTAATGAACAATAAAAATGTAAATGAGCTAGAGTTACTTAAAGACCTAAATGACAAATCTTTTTAGTTGTCTCTGGCCAGATGTTAAAAAGTACATTAAAATGGCGTGTGTTAAAAACGATAAAAACACTAGTTGTGATACATAAAGGTGCACAGCGGCACAGACTACAGTACAGGATGCACAGAAAAGCAGAACACCGAGGAGAAGAAAATAGAACAACAAAGCTCAGATCTGTCAAATACTGTACAGTCAAGATTAAGGGAGGAATGTCAAGCAGGAGATGCAGGAAGGGGAAGATAAATAAACAAGACAGGTCAGCAGGACAAGAGAGTCCGCAGAGCAGCGAAGAAGACAACTGACATCCTGATGACCATGACTGTACATCAATAAAGACTTATTCTAGCTGCACTGTAAAGGAATGGAAAGACCTTGATAGTGATTCCTAAAGGGGACCATCCATCCCATCGCCACAAAAAACACACATCTCCCCAATCTGCAATAGCCCTCCAGTAACTCTCTACTTCGGCATCAGTGGTGCTATTAATTTTAACTATTATCGTTGTTCTGTTTTAATGTGCTCATCTTTTACCCAGATGATCCATATTATTTCTCCAGCTGCTGAAACAACAATCATTTTCACAAGAGGATCAATAATTCAATCTGTTAATGCTGCATGTGATTGTTACCCTCCCTGATCTTCTTTCATGTAAATTGCCTCAGAGCTTGATCTGAAAATCCTGACAGAGCTGTCTGTTAGGATCGCTATGTCAGGCTCAATGAAGCCAGATAACTCCCACAAAAACATGTTCTACTTTTAATTACTGTCCATCATTAGGGCACAGTGGACAGAACGCAATCATCATCAGCTGCCTCCTCAGTGAACCAATCACTGCTGAGAAAACTATGAAAAACTTAAGTACAATTATCACAGGCTGTGGTCAAGTACCTGCTATTTGTTAGAAGCATGTTTTATAGTAATAGTGGGCCGTTCGTCTGACATTTATTACATCCCTGATGAATTATCACGGACAGCAAAGTGATTCTCATGCCTGTATTTTACAACGCCCACCGTGCTGTAGGCTTCTTGTCATTTTAATGTGAACGCGGTGTCTTCATCCATATTAAAGTCTAAAGGGAATTATGACGTTTTTCTCGACAACTGTTGGTTGGAATTAGAAAGCAGGCGTTCATATGTTGATCTCTGTTCTACCTCACCTAACCTGAGGTTGTGGCTAGAAGGTAACACGCAAATTGCGAAACTCTCGCAAGATTGTTAAGGTTAGGCGTTGAACTTCAATGGTTAAGGTTCGGCATTGACCTCGAATAGTTGAGGTTAGGCATTGACCTCGACTGGTTAAGGTAAGGCATTAACCTTGAATTATTAAGGTTAAGCATTGACCTTGAATAGTTAAGGTTAGGCGTTGACCTCGACTGGTTAAGGTTAGGATAAGTCGCTGGGCAGTGAGTCTTGTAAGAGTTTTTTTGCAAGTTTTTGCAAGTTTTCGTAATTTGCAGGTTACCTTATAGACACGACCCTAACCTGACTGAAAGCAGGTTAGCCAGGTAGCAAAGGTTACCATGGAGATCGACCACTTTTGAAAGTGAGCTATCTTACGTGAAACCAACATAAAGTTTGAGATTAACCCAAAATGATCTGTTTAACTAATCCCACTGATCTCAGTTTATTAGACTGCCATCCGGTTGATCTACTTGTCTCTGGTTATTCATTCTTTTTTTTTATACTATTTTTATACTATTTTCCCACTCTTTCTGTTCAATTATTACGGTTAAGGTCACAACCACACTTGCTACTTATTGCATTTATAGGCCTGTAGGGAGTTTATTAAGCAATAGGGTTTTTTATAACAGGCTCTGCCTTGTGCCTGGGTCTTGTGACGCCTGTGGCTTCTAGTAACCCTTCCACTTTTAAACATCTCTCTGCCTCAGTGTCTCTCTGTACTGGTGCTCACTCCACACATTTATCACATTAATTTGAATTGTTAAAGGAGACATATGCTCATTTCATTTGATTGGCTTGCGGGAAAAATATGGTGTACCTTTGCAAAGGTAGTTCTCAAGCAGTGGGCGATATATTCTCATGAGCTTGAAAGTGACAGGAAGGGGAGACAAATCTGAATGGCTTGTTGAATCACATGTTTTCTGATCTAGGCAGCCCACAAACAAACTGACTGAGTTGTCTTATTTCACAGTTTTTGGGTTGGTAGGCACTCCAGATACCCAAATGTCTGCGCACAAGCACTGAAAAAGTGAGTTTTTCATGATATGTATCCTTTAATAGAACCATGCTTTGCCTTGATAGGGCTAGTAAAAGTATCAATTTCCATGCACAGCAATTCAAATGTGGCATTTATAGTAACATTGTGTGAAAAATGATATACTCTATGAATAGACTAGTGTGTGTGTGTGTTTAAATTCTGTGAAATTCCTCTTCCCCAGAAGCTGGTAATTTAATTCAGCTTGTAATAAAATCATTAATATCGATATCTTTTGTGAAACGATTAATATGTTTGATAAATAGGCACATAATGAGCAGGATAACGCAGCTTCAAATTGCTAGTGATCACAGATAAAGCCCCTGGCTAACGCTGTTGTGTGGTCAGGTGCTCTCAAAGGATTTGGACAAATGGGCTCTCAAAAACACACTGATATATTTGGGATCCCCATAGACGAAGAGAGGCTCTGTGTGAGGATGAAAGCGCTGAAGAGAGAGACAGGAGTCCCTAAGGTGACACATTTACAGTTCATTCACACTTTTAATGTGAAAACAAGTGATCGTGACCTGATCGTGGCACTACACTGCTGTATGCAATGTCCTTTTGTGATCACTTTTGTTGCCTTTGTATATGAGTAAAATGGATCCACAGTGCCTGGTTTTATCCACACAATGATAGAAGACAAAAATATTCAGATTCTTCTTCTATATTCAACAGTCCTACTCAAGGCAAGACATGGCCAGTGCAGACAGAAAGCGCCTGTGGAGCACATTGTTTTTTGACCGCAGTGAAGATGACGCTCCTGAAAGGCTAAACGCCAACAAATATGGATTGAAGCACAATATTTCGTTAGTTAAAAACATGTAGTGGATTTTGGAAGCGATTTATCTTTTTTTTCTCAATAAATGTTGACTTTTGGACTTAACAAGGCTCTGGGGTTTCTGGAAATGTTTGGCTCATACAAGTCAGAAACAATTCTTCGTAGCCACAGCTGGAGTCTACAAAATAGTACGATACTAATATTAGCGTAGCCTGATCTTTTTCTGCAACTGTGCACAAATACCGGGTTTAATAATAATGTTGCCTATTAAGTATCAAAAAAATATATCATTTTAAATAGTTTCGTATACAGACTTTTGTACAAATTACCCAGTAAGTGTGCTATTATGATTTTAGTTACGCATGTGCAAATCTAATTTTGGCAACCTCAGAGCAGACAAATCCTGATGCAACCCCAGGTTGGGAACCACAGCATTAATGGCTCTCAACTCTGCTCTCATGAACTAATGTCTGCATGACATAGTGTCTTTGAGCGAGACACTGAACCACAAGTTGCTCCCTGGGCGCTTTACAGCGGCCCACTGCTCCTGCAATGCTTAGGATGGGTTAAATGCAGAAGTCAAATTTCATGTATGTACCTGTTTATACAGCAACATTTTTGGGGTACGGGGCACAGCTAACTTCTAACAGACAGCCAACAGATGCTGTTGGGTAAAGAAGGATTGGAGTTCACGTATATTATAATATATCAACGCATCCTCATACAACGGTCTGTAGGATCTCTTACGAAAAGTTATTCCTCATTTTCCGTGCGTTTTTTCTAACGAATGTCCAGCAACACGTGACACACATGTCAATTTCCGCTCCAGTCTTTTCAAAATAAACTTCCATCTTCATAGGAAAAAACTTGGTTAGCTTTAGGCAACAATACAACTGAGTTAGGTCTAGGAAAAGATCGTGGATGGGTTAAAATAACTCCGGAAGTGGCGTAACATAAATACAGAAGTTACGTGACTAATAAATCAACGTTAACTTCTGGTTTCACACAAGGTACAAACACCGGTCTCCTGGGCGAAAGTTCGGCACCCATCCACCCTGACCTCCTCCATATGCGGCGTTCGTTGCTCTTTATACTTCCTGGTATATATAAAGAGAGAGAGAGAGAGAGAGAGAGAGAGAGAGAGAGAGAGAGAGAGAGAGAGAGAGAGAGAGAGATGTCTGTTGCAGTGTAGTATTAAATGATTGCAGTATATATACAGTGCCTACAAAAAGTATTTACTCCCTTGGACGTCTTCATATTTTGCTTGGAGCGTTTCTTTGTCATCATTGTGTAGGTTTTGCTACAATACTGACTTACCTGAAGTGGGACCTTCCTGATACCTATGGGTATCTCTTGATTTACTTATAACTCATTATGTGACTACTAAAACCTATTGGCTGCACCAGTGATGATTTAGGTGTGCCTTATTTATGCAAACTTGTATTTTGTATTGATTTATAATATATTTGTAATTAATTTAGATCACTTTGTACAGTTGATATCTATCTCTCTTTGTCTCTTCCACTTTGACATTTATTTCTGTTGATCAGTGTCCAAAAAGCCATATTACATTTACTTTAATTCAATGTCGTAAAACAATAAAACATGAAGACTCTAAGGAGGGTGAGCATTTTTATAGACACTCTGTACTGCAGGCATCAGTTCACTCATAAGCTCCTGTACACTCCTGTATACATCCATACAGAATGTACTTGTTAATCAGGAACAATGGTTATGCAACATACTCAATGTACATCATATGAAGAAAGATGTACAACAACTACTGTGTAGTTCTATGATACGCAAATGACACTAACAACTACATAAGCTCAAAAAAGCACAGGAATGTACACACTGTATGTCATTTTACAGGATCAAGCATTGCACAAAAATAAAAGTCAAAGCAGAATTTGACTTTAGGGATACTTTAAAGTTGACAGAATGTATTTTTAGTTGAACCTGTTACAAACGAATCAGGATCTCCAGATCAGCTCTGTTGAGTGCTTCTGTCAGTTATCTGTAACAGCTGTCCGGTGCAGAGCATTACACAGTTCTCACATGGGCACTATAAAATACTTCCTGTTCTATTTTGAGTCATTTGCAGCCTGTTTATTTCCCTTATTGTAGCATTACCCCAGAGATCAACTCCGTAATCTCTGCCAGAGCTTGACCAATTCACTCAGCACCTTTCAACCTTTTTGGTTTGCAGATCGAATATTAAAAATAGAAAGTGAAGGGGGGGCGGATGTAACCGTGGCATGGATTTCTATTCATATTACATCCTTATCTGGCTGTGAAATTATGCCAGACAACTATTAAAATAAGATTTCCACTTTAACCGCCAATCTTCCCATCCTCGTGGCAGGGCTGAAAATGTGATGGGATGATGATGACCTTGTAGTTTATTACTTTCCCATTTAGTTTGTTGTTTTCCTGTTTATCGCAACGGCTGTGTCAAACAGCTCCTTCAGACACATGAACATCACACATTTTTAAGAAATATTAAGGATCTATTAACGAGTCAAGTAATATTCATAATTCATAATATGACGGTGCAGCAGCCAGTCACAAGGTGACATAAACCCTAAATTATCTTGAGATAGCAAGGTTAAACAGAAGAAGAAATACTGGCGAAATGAATAACATCTGATGCCAAGAAACTGCATAAAGAGGCTGCTTTGGAAAGTCAGAAAATTCAGCTTTTCAGTCTTTCCGGGAATCTTGACGGCTCTGTAATACTTTCATGGTTTTACTCACAGTTCATGTCCGCAGTCAACTCACGTTAATCCCTCTGTATATTGTACATACCCTTTCATCATTTCTCCTCGTAAACATCCATTTTCAGCTTGGTTGAACTGCTTTTTGTGCTTTCAGAACGCATTCGTGGTATTTTGAGACACTTTCCTCTCGCGGTGATTGGGTCTCAGGCAGAGGCTGATTACAGCGCGCCACATCAGGCACTTTCCCAGGTAGCCTCGGAAATCAGGAGATCTCCCCGGGACCCCAATAGTGGAGGAAACAAAGAGTTTTAATCAAGCTGTTGATGCATGCTTTTAATACTAATGTCTTCATCAGACACACTTTTTCACTGGTTTAATGTTTGCCACCACACTGTATTTATTAGGACACGCTTTTCTGTACAATAATCTCAACGCCATTATCGCTGGAAAAGGGTTAGTCACAGCATGTGTCAGTGCCCAGGGGTGGGAGAGGGGATTTAGGGATATTTTTGTGCCAAGCGCCCAGGGCTCTGCTGGTCTTTCCCTTACACAAGTCTTTAAAAAAAGGCTGAATCTAACATGCACAAGATGATTTCACTGTCTCCTGTACCCATTATCATATCTGCTACGTATAATTGCTGAAAATAAGGTAGCCAGGATGGTGCAAATTGGAAATGTTTACGTGTAAGATGTTCTCAGAGTGATCATGTTGAAGTAAATAGTTGCCATTTCAGAAAGCTGCAATCTTACTGTTTGCTATCAGTCTGTTTATGCTGAAGTGATACTTGACTAAACTGTGCAATAGGCAAAAAGCAGCTAGACAAGAGCTTGGCTCTCATGCTCAGATTTCCATATTTATTGCCTGAAATCCTGCAGGGAGTTCAACTGAATGCCAATCGTAGAGCTGACTCACTGAAACAAATATGCATCTGCAGCCTGCACACCACAACACGGACCCCCGTACTGTATGACGCTTGATTGATTCAAATCTACCTTTTCAAGTTAAATGTTATAATATAAGTAGCTCACTGTGTCAGCACTGAAACGGCTGCTGTTCGTTCTGTGTTATAACAAGACAACGATAATCTCTATTTATAGAGCACTTTTCAAAACCAATGTGAAAAAGTGCTTCACATAAATTAAAATCAACTAGAGCTGCAACAATTAATCAATTAGTGATAATCAACCAGTTGGTTTGAGTCATTTTTTAAGAAAAAAAAAAAGTTAAAATTCTCTGATTTCAGCTTCTTAAATGTGGATATTTTCTGGTTTCTTTACTCCTCTATGACAATAAACTGAATATCTTTGAGTTGTGGACAAAACAAGACATTTGAGGACATCAAATGTGCTTTGGGAAACAATAATTTACATTTTTCACCATTTTCTGACATTTTATAGACCAAACAACTCATCGATTAATCAAGAAAATAATCAACAGCTTAATCGACAATGCAAAATAATCGTTAGTTGCAGCCCTAAAATCAACAGAATGTAAAATCATTAGATTTTATAATAAAACAGATAAAAAAATGTCAGTAAATTAAAAAAAAATATTAAAAATGTAAGTAAAATAAGGATAAGGTCTCAGAGAAAAGTATGTTTTAAGAAGATATTTAAGAGATAGTACTAACTTAACCAGATGGTTCACATAAGATCAATGTTTGTGGTCAAGACATGAGTTAATCAGAACAGTGGTTCCAAATAGGTCTGGGCTATATGGCCAGAATCTTCTATCACGATATAGGTCATTTCATATGTCGATAACGATATATATCCTGATATAGCATGTTTCCTGGTAATTCGATAAACAGTCTATATACGAACTATCCCCACGGTAAAGCCTATACACTCCTGTGTGAATTAAATACTTGACAAATGAAAAACAATGAGTATTTTCACATTTTAAGAACTTTGGCGCAAAATGAACATAATGGTTCAAATGAAATTACAGAGAAAAAAATGAGTAAATATTTCCAGCTATACACTGCCCATGTTTACATGCATGTACACAAATACAGAGGAATCAGATTAAGACAATAGTTTAATTTAACTGAGTTTGATCAGATTTTCTGAGAAATTGTCGTTAGTATATGCTCATTATTATCAATTTAGACAATGCAATTGTGTATCACGATATGTCAATATATGATTTCATCTCGATACAATTCGATTAAAAGACGATAAATTATCATATTGAATTATCTCCCAAACATGGCGGATACATTTGAGCGATCACAAGATGATTAACAGAAGAGGCAAGCAGAAAAAAATAACATATTTATGGTACGCAAAGATAAGCTTATACATTTCTTGTAAATTACTACAATAATATCAGGACTCTAAAAAGGAAAACAAAAACCTGCAACTGATGACGAGGGGACTCGAGTTGACGTTGTTTTGAATAGAAATATTGCCCAGGAGTGCCTGTCTTACGCTACATGTCTAAATGGTTCTACTTTTATGTCAAGAATGTGTGCATGCTTACGGACAATGTCTGCATTTTTTCTGTGTTCGATTTGATTTAATACATCGAACTTTAATCTCGCAAGAAAAATAAAGAAAGGAGCAGAAAGATAACAGGGAATAAACAGCGAGTGTGGTAAATCAAACAGCCAGGGGTCAAAGCAAACTAACAGACCTGAACGGAACCTTGTCAGAGTTAGCAGCGCCACCATATACGTACAGTAGATCCTCAAAGCAAAATCAGATACACCCTCAACACTGCATGATGCATCACTCTTTTGTCTCCACACCTGCACCCACAGGCACATGTACACACACACACACACTCTCAGACACACCTTAGAGCACAGAAATGTCTAATTCCATCTGATGCAAATGTATGCATTGCCATTGTGAACTACGAATCAATTATAGCACCGTGGTTATTCCGAGCTGGCTGAAGGTGGAGGCACCTCAAGACATTAGTATGCCAATGTGTTTAAAGGCCAATTTCACCCTGCATGCCTCTGGAACAAAACCCTCAAAGAATTTGCATTTCGACAGAATATCACTTTTCAGTGGCTGTTTATGAATCTGCGTCCCGTCGGTGCTCCTATTTCACATTTCCTAGCCTGGATGCATAATCACTTTTGTGTCAAATTGTCTCCATTGAGTTGTAATAAGCAGCAAAAGATGCCAGTGGAAAAAAAAAAAAAAAGTGTTTTGTTTTTGTTTCTAGATTATACTTCCTAAAATTTAGCTGAGAGTTGGCGTTCTTGTTTCTTGCGGGGGTTTCCTCGAGTGTACAATGTTGTGCTTTTAAGCATTATATTCCTCATTAAACACAAGATAATGCTAGTCATCGCTCTCCGGATTTAAAAGTAGGCCTCCTCGTGCTGTCTGAGGAATTATTGTAAAACTCAATCATATGTTTCACACTGTCCAAATGGATTCTCAACTCTCCTCATACAAAAAAGGACAAATTAGAGCACGGTATCCCCTGTGCGGCCCTCCATCCAACCTCCCTTTATCATTGGTAGTAATGACAGCTTTACAGAGGGAACTAATTAGCGGGGTTTCTTCCTGTCGGTGCTGCCAGCAGACGAGCGTAAGCAAGGTCTCACAGGTGGAGAAGAAAGCATTGGTCTCTCGCACTTTTTGCTTTCTCTACTACTTTGGTTATTTCAATTGTTTGCTCATTTAAATGGCCTGCTCTCTAGAAAATGTTGCCATACTTTCAGCAGTTAAATGCAATTAAATACAACTAATAAACATGTAGAAATTAGGGTTGTCAAAGGTAATGTAATAATAACGCTAACACTAATTTCTTTAACGCATTAACGCAATCAATATTCCAGAGGTTGTAGTGGGCTCAGTTTTAAGCTAGAGTGAAGATACTGGCATCATATGAAACTGGAAAGCCTAATGAATCCATTGGTACCAACCATGTCATACTAGCTTGTCGCGAAGGAGGGTAAATAACACTCCAAACTTACGCTGAATTTTGGCGAGGAAAAACTGGATTGGCCATTTTCAAAGGGGTCTCTTGACCTCTGACCTCAAGATATGTGAATGACAACAGGTTCTATGGGTACCCACGAGTCTCCCCTTTACAGACATGCCTTACAGACATGCTTTATGATGATCACATACAGTGTGGGACGATTTAATCGCGATTAATCATGGACCATGATGCTGTTAATCGTGATTAAATATTTGATTCGATTGACAGCCCTAGTAGAAATACACTAATGCCTGTATGTAAAGTACAGATGGATCCACTGCACAAAACTGAATATCTCTGTAGTGAGATGGTAATTGAATAATAGATTCTTCCCCCAGACTTTGAAACCTTAATGTGATTTTACAATGAGAAAATCTAAACATTGCAAAGGCTGCACTCAAACCGTTTTGAGTGTATGCGGCGTGTATTGTATGTCAAGCGATTCTATTAAAAATACAGCACTTGCCAAAGCAAAAAAAAAAAAAAAAAAACCTTTCTGAAAGACAATTTCTCACTTTGAAATGTTTCTTGCCTGGAGCATACAATAAATGAGGCTCCGGTGAGCAGGCAATAACTTTTGTCAACAACACACTAAATGTTATGAGCTGTAGATGTGCAGTATGTAGTTTAACAACATCCTACGAAGGAACCACATAAAACGCTCTTTGTTCCGACAATAATGCAATGTACCAGGTACAAAAAGATGTTGAGAGAAAGACACTTATCCGCCGTAGCTTTTGTAAATTAGCAATACTTGTGTCGCACCGGGCGTGCAATTTGTGTTTTCATGTATATCTTTTTCTTCCTGAAACAAAAAAGTTGATTGAACCTTATGTGAATATTAAATTAAAGAGGCTGTCACCATGAAATCAGTGACTGTGCCGAGATGCACTCTAAACTCAGCAGGAAAAGGAGCGCTATGAGTGCAGACTTTTACAAGGTTGGTGAAAAAAGCATTAAAGTACATATCAAAGGAGAAGAGCATGTCAATTATTTATCAAAGCGAGGGAAAACCACAAGGCAGATGCGTAAACAAAGGTGAGGTTCTGCAGGATGGTGCTGGAAACAGAAAAAGGACGGGGCGAATTGAGGCCGGCTCAAAAGCAACGTCCGGCACTCGCAACCCAGGCTGTTATCATACAACGTTCGTAGCTATACCTACGGAAAGTTATAACACTGTAACGCGTACATATCCCATGAAATCAATGCGAATGAAATTCACGTAATGTGAACCAGGAAGTATAAAGAGCAGCAAACGCAGCGTAAGGAGGAGGTCGGGGTGGATGGGTGGGTTAAAAAACACCGGACTTTCACCCAGGAGACCGGTGCTTGTATTCCGTGTGAAACCAGAAGTCAGCGTTGATTTATTTATCACGTAACGTCCGTACTTAAGTTACATCAATTTCTGTGTTAACCAAAATCACAATCTTTTCCTAAACCTAACTACATAGTTTTTGTCACGTAACTTCTGTACTTAAGTTACTCCACTTTCGGTGTTATTTTAACCCAAACCATGATCTTTTCCTAAACCTAACTAAGTAGTTTTGTTGCCTAAACCTAACCAAGTTGTTTCCTGTGAAGACAGAAGTTTATTTTGAAAAGACTGTATGCATGTACGGAGAAGACATTGACACGTGCATCACATGTTGCTGGAAATTTGTAGGAAAATAAACGAAAAATGAGGAATAACTTTTCGTAAGATATCATTACAAACCGTTGTACGAGGATACGTTGCGCAACCACACAAGAACAGTAAAAATATAAGAAATACATAAGATACTCTGACACAAAATCAACCTTCAAGTCATTCCGCAACCAACCACGTTCAAATTATTCCTCTGCCTTTTGTTTGTTTAACCACACACTCCCGCCAAAAGCATTAGCGTTTCTACATGTGTATACAGACTTTAGTGTTCTTTGTGACCCATAAAAGCTGCGGGGTGCAGAGAACCCTGCATTGTTTATTCATGGAAAAAGGTCAGCGTCTGCACGTTTACAATGTCTCTGGTATTTACCTCAATTTGCAAACATGTAAGCACATGTGCACGGGCAGTCAAACTTGATTGCCTTTACTGTAATGCGTTCTAAACATATACAGCCCCGTGTATGCATACATAAAATGTAATTTACATGCGATTCACACACTGAAGGAGAACAGAAACTGACATGTGTAAGCTCCAGTTCCTATAAGAATTACTATCTATATTTGGTTTAAATGTGTACAAGAGGGGAAAAAAAAACCCCAGAGTGACCAAATCATTGAACCGTGAACTTGGTTAGTGTCACTTTTGCGGGTCCATTTATCACCCTCAATACTGTGATATTAGGAACCCTGGAGGGGCTGGATGCAAGCGGCAGACATAGAGCTCATCCTCTCCCTGCTTCTACTGGGAACAGAAGCCCGATTCTCCCACCTGCAAAGTCTCCATCTGCTCCCGCTGCACAACACAACACAACAAAAAAGCTCTACAACCCAATACACAGCCAAGCCAACCTTGACTGTAATACCCTATGACAGGTTGTATTTGACACAGGCATATCCGCCTGATGCTTTGCAGTTATTTTCAGCGGCTACGATTGTCTCCAGAATAAAATGCACTCGATGGCGCTCTGAGATATTTTCTCTGTCTTTCCAAATTACATTCCGCCCGTGTTTTTTATTGTATCTCAACTCTTCGAGCTGGTGGTCTGCAGTGCATCAGTGAGAGATGGCGCAGCACATAGAGAGCTGGAGAGGAGAGAGGGTGAGTGTAGGTTTTTGGTACGGTATTAGTTATTCATGTGTGTCTGCCCTAAAGACCAAAAAAAAAAAAAAACTTTCCCCACAATCCAACAATAAAGCAAACGCTGTAGTAAAAAGCAGCAACGTGGACCCCAACAACCTCTACAGAGGAGATTTATGGGACCTCCACGAAGTGAATCTTCCATAGGTGATGGAGGAATGAGGGCACTTTAAATCCCATTACTATGTGATCAAAAGTCGTTTCTCACTCTAGATTATCCAGTTGAGGCACAGTGGGATCCTGTAAAGACGAGCCTGAAATCCTGAGAGGTAAAGCATTGGCGGGTAACAATGGCGAGAGCGTGAGGGGCACATATTTCTCTTCATTAAGCGATAAATAATGCAGAGGGAATCATATGAATAATTTTCTCCCTAATGGATATTGCATGCTGAAAAAGGATTTCCAGTTCCAGTTTTTAAAAATTTAGCATGTGAAATGATGCGTCGCTATGTGACAAAGTGATTTTTCGGGGCAAGAAGAGAGTAGCGCAAATGCATCAGAAAGCTTTGGAAGAAAAAAAAAAAAAGTGAGACTGAGAAGAGAGAGAGAGGCTGGGACTTTTCCCGTTGAGTTCGACAGCATCAAATTACTTATCCTGTCGGGCCTCGCCTCAGATATGCTGGTAAACACCAATATATTTGATCTAATTGTTAAACAATCGGGGTGCTATAAATCATTTCTATACTGCTCTATTTTTCCTTTGCACTGGGCTGAATAACTGAAACTCATTCAAACACCTTTACGTAGCTATAGCTCTCACTGCACATAACTTGGTCTGCTTTTATTTTTTGTATTGATTTGTTTTGTGTAATTGATGTAAATCAGCTGCAGGGTTAGACATTAACCATGACCCGGTGGCCCGTGGCCACAAAAGGTTACTCAGGGGGCCACCATATCCCCTGTAGGGAGCCACTTGTCGCCACCAAGTTTTATCAGGTCTCTTTTGAGAATGAAACTGCATGTCTCAATGACATTACGGTGTCTGTGCCCTAACTGAAAGCGACACGAGCGTGCGTCAGCGACAAAATCAGTTTGACTGCATTGTTTTCTATTGAAGCGTCCTAACTGACCGCTTTGAAAACCCCGCAGTTGACAAGGAATGGCTGATTTGTGAAGTTGAAATGAGGGCATTAATACTTTCTAATCGCATGAGAGCACCAATAATCCTACTCTAATTATTGTCACATTGTTATTGAAGTATTGGGAGAAAAGTTTTTATTTTGTAAATACCACCTACTTCTGTTTCATCCTGATGCTGATATTTAACTGAAAACGGTGACAAATTATTATGTTTTCAATCTAAACTGTATTTAACGTTGGCTGATACATGAGCATGCAGTGTGTCCAGAGGTGTTCCCTCTACTGCTGAACATTTGGCGCCTATAGACACTGAACTGACTCTAGTCAGCGGCGTGATCTTTAATGTGAACTGGTTACTGTTTGCTTTCTCGCTTCTTTGCTTTGATTCATCCAGTCCAGCTGGACGCTACATCAGTTACCAATGTAAAGGTAACGTTAGTTGTTAGCTGTTCGCAGCCAGTGGACAGCAGAGTCCTGCTTGGCTAAATACAAAAGCCCCAGATCAGAGGCCAATTGGTTTTGAAAACTGGCAGACACATTCCAGATATCTAGCATGCTAAATATCTTGACCTGTCGGGGACTCCGGCCAACGAGCTACAGCCAATGACAGCACAAGCCACAGGTTGAAGGGGAGGAGAAGGGGTCGCTTGTTACAATAAGAACTTACTGTATGTGCTGCATTTGCAACACGGAGCAAAGTTGTTGTTGCACGTAAAGGAAACTAGTGGCAATGAGCTATTTTGTAAACACGTGCCAACAACAAAATCAGCAATATGTCTCCTGTATGGTAACAGGTAATTTACCGTGTATTTCTTGTGTGTGTTTTCGTGACAAAACGTAGTTCGGAGACCTCATCTGGGATTCATCCAGGTGAAAGATCTTGATCTTGTAGTGTGTGACACCCTGTCTCTGGTCAGTCATGCAGTGTGAAAACCACAACGACTTAAAGACTCACGATTGCAAGACAGCAAACTGTGTAGTGTGAACTTAGCTTAACTCCAAAAAAAAAAAATGGATATGCTTTTATTTTTTGTATTGATTTGTTTTGTGTCATTGATGTAAGTCAGCTGTACTGTATCTTTGTTGAAAAAGCCAGTGGGTGAAATACAATCCTCAACTCAACTCAACTCTTCTACCTGTTCAGGAAATAATCTGGGAGGTGCAACCAGTTCCAGAAGAATCCAGTTGAGTCTTTGATTAGAAATCAATACACTGAACATATGGTTGTCGAGTGTGGAAAATTGCATTTCCCATCTGTCTGAATATAGAATTCCTCATACGTGATTCTCTTCATCAAAAGTCTGAGAAATGGCACATCGCAGATTGCATGTACATTGGAAATGCAGCCTGTCATCACTAGATAGGATGGGAAGCATGACAACTTATGGAAATTCAAATAGCATATCCGATAACGCACGTAGGCTCTTTCACAACGGCTGATCGGTTGGATGGATGAGTTTTAACATCACAATAAAATGTATCTCCTTGCTGTCAAAGTGTGTCATAACTTGCACTGACACATCTGTAGAGATGCGAAGGAAACAGAGGAGGCATATGACAGTTTACAAAGCCCGTGTATAAAGGATGTGGACTTCTTTCAAGACTTCTACAGCCCCTGTGATGCTACCTGCATTCAGCAGCATGACATACAATATGCATATGTTATCAAAGTAAAAATCTGGCATGAAACTTTAATGAACAGAGGGAGCGGTGCGAAAAAGAGAAGCTGATTCGCTGAAGGCGATGTGGAATTGTTTTAGCGAAGCGGAACGGACGAGACGCAGGAAACCTGGGAGAAGGAGAACAATCGCTATAGGCATTTGCATCTCACATGTGAATGTAAGAGCCACCTCTGCAATTATACATACCACTGAGTAAGGACATGGCTGCAATCCACAAAGCAAATTCCCCATGCTTTGAACAGAGCCACAGCTTGCCTGGGGACTTGGCAGCTCAGGTGGCAAGCATGGTTAATTTCACCATTTGGGAGAACTTGTAAGCTTTAGTTTACATGGTCAGCAGCTAAACGCTACGTTCCCATCACTAGATGCTATCTGGTTTGTTGTCCTTGAACTACAGTCTCTTAATCTTATTTTAATTGCACCACACTAGTGTGCTACATTTCCCCCCTTTTTTTTTTTAAAGACAAACAGCACAACAAGAATCCCACAACTGTCCTAGAGCATCAGCAAAGTTTGACCCCCGCCTACATGCAACCTATTTTGAAATCAGATTGCCCCCCGATTTACCTCCACACACCAGACAGCATTAGTCCGCACCAGGGCTGGAGTTGCTAGGCAACTGAAGACACTTGCTGCAGACTGAAATGATTCTTTGATTCAAGGAAAGATCTTATATAATGCCTTACAGGGGAGAAATTTTATATAATTGCATAAAAATTGTCTTAGTAATTAGAATTAATGTAATATTATGTTGGTTGGTACAACACGCCGGATAGCAGCATGACTTGACTGGTAATGAAACAGTCCTCGCTGAAATGAATTTCCCTCCAAGTTTAAGTTCACGTAAAGTAGTTTTGCTGTTATGAATGGGGGAAAACATGCACACACACTTCATGCATAATGATTTACTGAATATTGTGTAAACAATATGAACGTATAACGTAATGCATGGTAATGAATTCACGTGCGTAGATGGTGTTAAAGGTCAGAGAAATATCAAAGCAACGAGTACGCGACCCAAGTGTTGTTATTAAAAACATGCTTTTCTAATTATCCACAATATTTCCACACATTTCCTCACAGTGAAAAGGATCTGATGCACGAGCCGTCACTCTTTGTCATGTTAGTTTGTGTTAAAAAAAAGGATAAAAATGCTGCAATGCTGCACTGCACCAGCTATCCACTGTGCAAAACACAAGACTATTTCAGTAATATGTTAATTGTGGTTCATCTAGTTAACATAATATGTGGGTAGTCTGAGACACCAGTAATTACCATTTTCTATATGCTTCTCCGTGCCGCAGAAACCCTTGGGAAATTACCAGGGTTAAAGGTCGAGTGGTGGGAGCTCCATGCTGTGGGTGACCTAGAGAAGCTTCTCTGGAAATGAACTGGCTGCAGGGACGTACAGTACATAACTTGTATGTGCTCGGATTATCTAAATCATGGCTGAGGAAGCTCATAAATATGCATATTCATTATCCAGTGCTGCATCCTTCTCACTGAATCCATCATGAAGATTAATGAATATTATTCAGTCATTCATGACTTACTATAAGCAGAGGTTTTCAAGTGTGAGCAGACAGCACCACCTAGTGGCTATAAGCAGTACTCAACAGCAGCAATGGCCCTGTACTGTACTGGGACTGGATGAATATCACATTCTACTTTAATGGCATTGATTCGGTTCTTTTGTGAATTGATTAAAGCCTTTTTTACGGTTGCTGGAATACTAGGAAATTGATGCCATTGGAAAAATAAAGATATAGGCAATCAAAGTGGGTTTTCTGAATTGTTTAACCCAATATTCATGAGCAAACACCTCCAGTGTTGCAGTAAATGTGGTCTGGTAAATCACCACTAGATGTCACTGCGTAACCGTTGGTCAGGCATGAGCAGAGTTTCAGCTGTATGACTGGAAAAAACTCATCGGGTGCAAATCATGAATAAATAACAATGTTGTTCTGCTGCATATGAAACACTACAACTCAGACATATTGATCGCAGACACGTGGGCAGTAATGTTGGTCTCACTGAGACTTTAAAGCAGGTCAAGTTACCGTCTGACCTACATTCACCCCGCAGCATGCCTGCATGTAGAGGCATAAACAATGACACAGGACAAAACATTGTGTTGACTTGATATATTTATTTGCTGTTTGTCTTTTCTACTTCAACATATATCCACCCTCCATGACAAACTGGAAGGCAAGTTAATGGAGGAAAATCTCAGCATCTTTTCACATACAGTCTAAACATGCCGTGAAAAATGTAACTTCATAAAGTTATAAATCCTAAACTTATGAATTAGGGATCAGTTTCTCTTCCGTGGTCAGGTTATTGTGCTGCTTGTCTGTCTTGCTGAGAGATTTTTTCTCCATGTAGTGGTTGCGTTGCAGCAGCAGCACACACTGATTCCTCAGCTCTTTGTTCATACAGAGCAGGATGATGGGGCTGAAGAGTAAAGGCAGGTCCAGCAGCAGATCTCTGACCATCTCCTGACACACAGACAGGTGCTTCGTCAGCGCAAACACAGCACCTACAGTACAAAAAGTATAGTATAAGAATGGTTAGTAATTATTGCAATGCCTTTGCATGTTTATATTTATATATTGTGATAGAGAACCACAAATGAATCTTCAAATGTATATTAATACACAGTAAAAGCCTGTATCACCTTTACTAATGGAGTATCTTTAAGTAAGACTATGATTAAAAAAAAGCAGACAAATAAATGTTAAGTGTGCGTTTAAGTTCAGTTTAGCTTTACCCAGCCAGTGAAAGGAGGTAGAAGATATAGTTATTTCAAATGATAAATATGAACTTTATTCATCAATTTTCATGTTTTGAATGAGACATTCCTCAGTAATACAAATGTTTGCCTTGTGTAAAGAGTAAAACTTACCTTGGTAATATTAATAAAGTTCTAGTTGTTCAAATGCTATGGAAAACTTTTTGATTTATGGATTTATTGTGTATGTATTTTTTATTAAACAAAATCTCCATTTATAGAAATATAAAATCTAAACTCGGTGGTAACGTGTTAACACAAATTTGTTTTAACGCCTTTAATTTCTTTAACGCATTAACGCAATTGATCTTTAGGAGGTTGTTGCGGGGTCAGTTTTAAAGCTAGAGTGAAGATTCTGGTATCAAATGGAACTACAAAAGCCTAAGGAATCCATTGGTACCAACCATGCTGTACTAAATGTTGTCATGGAAAAAGTGTCATTGCCATTTACAAAGGGGTCCCTTGACCTCTGACCTCAGGATATGTGAATGAAAATGGATTCTATGAGTACCCACGAGTCTCTCTGCCCACTTTATGATAACTGACAGCTGTTGTTGCCTGTTGGGCTGCAGTTTGCCATGTTATGATTTGAGCATATTTTTTATGCTAAATGCAGTACCTGTGAGGGTTTCTGGACAATATTTGTTATTGTTTTGTTTTGTTAATTGATTTCCAGTAATAAATATATACATACATTTGCATAAAGCAAGCATATTTGCCCACTTACATGTTGATAAGAGTAATAAATAGTTGACAAATTTCTCATTAAGGTATGTTTTGAACAGATAAAGAAATGTATTTAAAAGTATTTTTATGTAAAGTGTTTAAATCGATTGACAGCCCTAATTTATACTTTTGAAATGACAATACACTGTACATACGAAGCTCTGAATCACATCAATAGACATATGGTTTAGTTACTTCCTACAACACTGGTCAGTTTAACAAGTTAAATTATATAAAAAAAGCTGTATTAATGGAATTGTGTTGCTTCAAAATGGGCTCTATACTGTATAAAGTACAACAGTACATGTTGAGTGCATGCAAATGCATTCTGCAAATATAAATTTTGAGTTATTATACTTAATTTCTGAAAAGTATTCCAAATATGTAATGGCTTCATGTAGGTTCAAAATATTCAGTATCTTTCTAATTAGAAACTTACAAAAGTAGAACTGTTGTTAAAGCAAGTATTCACATTTTTAAGTCAATCTCAAAATTATATTCACATGCACATAATGTACATTGAAAGAGTTATTGGTTGCTGTAATTTTTCCTCTTGTCCAACTGGCTTCAATGAGACTTCTTTCTTAAGTGATTTCAATGTAAGTAATGGGGGACATTCTGATTTACTGGAGCTAATATGAGGCTTCAGCAGTCTGAGATAAAATCTAAATCAAAATTAGGACATTAAGAAGGGATCGTTTCACAGCTAGCACAGACAGGTGGAACAATCACAGCGACTAATAACTCTTTTAACGTACACACGGGCACGTGTGAATATTGTTTTATTGTAAGACAGACTTTAAAATGTTTAGTAAGTCAAACTAGTGAATCAAAGCAACCTACCAGGTACATGTGCTGTGAAGGTGATGAGGGATATGAGGCTGAACACTTTGGCCAGCTGCACGTTGACTCTCTGGCTCCGGTGCATCACTTTGGCGCTCTGGACGATGGTGTGCAGAATGTGAGCGTAGAAATACAGGCTTAACGGCAGAAACATGGCAGTCTTCACCAGCAAAAAGACCCTCATCACTTCGTCGTTAATGAAGGAGAAGCAAGTGAGGTTGACGGGATCCAGGTGAGCCACGTGGCCGCCCAGGAGCCACAGGGTCAGCTCCTTCAGCCCCACAGGAAGGAGAGGGAACAGCAGCTGCAGGGCCAGGAACACCTTACTGTTCACCAGGTGCCTGCAGTCACACACCACCGTCAGGTAAACGGAGAAGGTGATGAAGGAGACGTAGTGGAAGGAAGCGGAGCTGGTAAGGTGCTTGGCGCTCACCATGACCTCGCACAAGCGAGAGCCGAGCAGCCAGCGGCCGTGCTGCTTCCAGTGGATGGTCATGGGCCACAGGCTCAGGTTGACGAGGTTGCAGCCGGTGCTCCCGAGGATGAACATCGCCACGTTGCTCCTTATCTTGCACCGCCCGCTGAGCAGACAGGACACCAGCGACACCAGGATGAAGATGTTAAAGCAGAAGCCGGGGACCAGGAGCAGGACTTTGGAGGAGGCGCAGAGGTTGAGGTAGTTGGAGACGGAGCACAGGGAGGAGGACGTCTCATTCATGGCAGATGAAGGTGATGAAGGTGTACCGCAAAGGTAAAGAGGAGGACTGACTTTCCTCTGCGTTTTACAAAACACTATTAAAGATGAGCCTGTAATACTCTTGAGTAACGAAGGTCAGTTTGTGCAACATGTGAAATGCAGACTCATCCCTCCATCATGTAAACATGTTTTCTTCCTCTATGTCCAATCACCTTGACTTTTGCTTTCTTCTAGAGCTTTTTTGTTTCTAAGACTCTTCCCCAGTGGAGCCAATTACAAAGGATTCAGTTCATAATCCCCTTCCTCTAGTTATAAGCCTCTAATAAAACTGAAAATCTTTAACTACCGCGCACCAACGTGACAAATGGATGGGACGTGACCTTATATTCCTCTTCTTTCTTTCCTGTTATTTTGCAGTGCTTTCTTCTGCTGTTATCAGACGATGCCGATGACAACCACAAAACACCTCGTATTTGTTATATTTATGCTCTCCCCAACCTCAGAGGGCATTTCTTTCTACTGGTGATTATTCATCTATTATCTTCCACCATTCTTCTTTCCTCAATACAAACAAGGTTCTTTTTGCTCAAATACCCTGATGAGACTGGGAGATGCATTCACCCTTCAGTCATAATATTCTGTCCATGAAATATAACGCTTTGTTAATTCTAGGTTCTGTCTAATTTATTACCTTGCGATCTGCACGTCATTACCCAGCAGCATCCTCCCGCTCTACCAGTGCGGATATAGTCCTAATGAGAGTGGAAAACGTATTTGTTTACTTCTCTGGGGCTTTATTAATGTGACACAGAGTCTGCTTGATTAAGTAGCTAACTGCTCTGACATTATCTAAAAGCAACGTATCAAAATGGCCTCCATTGCAGGAGCGCAGAAATATTTATAAGTGTGATTCAGCGTTGGATTGAATGCATTTTACGCTGCATGATGTTGCTGTCTTGTGTGAGCAGGCGTGTATTTAGTCATCACTGTGCATGCTCTGGCAGATTCCCAGGTGGAGAGGGTAATCCATAATACAAATTGCAACGTCTGCTCAAATTTAAAATCTGCATTTTCAGCACTTACTAATCCAATATCTGGATGTTGGAGTGGCTTTTTTTAGCCATGTTAGCTAGTGGGTCAGTTGGTCCAACACTCTGGTCCAGACTGAAATATCTCAACAAATGAACGGATGGTTATTTGTCCAGACATTCATGGTCACCACAGGATGAATCCTACGGACTTTGGTGATCACCACCAGCAGGCCAAAATTACATTTTTCCAATACTTTGGTTTTTGAACAAATACCTAAGAATTTTTTTTTTTGCATCAGCCTCAGCTACATTTAGTTTTTACAGCTAATTAGCAAATATTAGCATGCTAAGCTAAGAAGTTGGACATCATGCACATTATACCTGCTAAACATCAGCATGTGTTAGCATTGTAATTCTGAGCATTGCCAGCTAGAGCTAGCATTTAGCTCAAAGCACCACTGTGACTAAGAACCACACAGTGCTCCTGGCATGGCTGTAGACTTTAAAGGCCGTTATACACTGGAGGCATTTTTTTTGTACGTCATTATATTTTTCTTTTTTTTCATGAAGACTTTCACACAGAACTGCAATATCACGCAGCAAAAAAAAGCAACATATTTTTTTTTCACAACAAGGCCAATTTTTTGGAGCTTTCGCACCGCGAATAAAGACAACAACCAATCACGTTGTGCGGAGGGGGTGCACCTATATTTCTAAAGAACACAGAGGCTCCGTAGTCAGAACCAAGATAGTAGGGATGTCACATGAAGACATTTTCCTACCAGTTAACACGGCGCTGATACGCAAAAATCAACTAAATGGGTTTTATTTCTATACAAAAAAGCGAAACGACGGTGGGCAAGTTATTTAATCGGTGTGTGCCTGAACACTGTGTAACACCGGTAACACCGACTAGCATGGCAAGCCTACAAGACAGCAAAATGTATTACTCCTTTCAATCTCGACAACGGTAGGGCATACCAGACCCCCTCTTTCTGTTCCTACCTTTCACAATAAAAGTCTTAGATATAAAATATTCGCAAGCATTTCCTAGTTACGCGATTGGCCACCACAGCATGACGTCGGGTTGCGTTTTTCCAAAAATGTCTTCTGTTTCTACTTTTTGCTGCACCGCTGCAGCCTAAACGCACTACCCACATTCAAATGAATGGGAGGGCTGATTTGGTGTGAATGCAATCTTGGTCTTCTCATTATGTAAAGGGTTTAGTTAATGTACACAAGCTCAAAATTCATATTGTACTTTAGCCAAAAGTTATTCTCCATTTTCAAACACTAGCATTGTTGAAGTTACACATAGATCATTTGCAAGAACTGATTCTTTGCACACTAATCATTAATACACATGCATTTACAACTCAAGCACCTGCTTGATAAAATATGTTTGTTTTTTTTCATTCTAAATTCTCAGTGCTTTTCAGGTCTCATCAGGGTTTGTTTGTTTGTTTGCTTGTTTGGCATTGCTGCCTGAATGACTCCAGCAGGCGATCTGGTATAATTGGTCAGCATGAACAGGGCCTGTCTAATGCATCAAGGGCCACTGTGCTCTTCACATGGCATCTAATCAGGCTGCAGGAGAGATGTGATCACTGGGCGCACAAAGCTGGACACCGCTGCAACATCACATCGCATGCAGTGATATGTGAATACACGACTAGGATGAATTCCTCTCATAAAACGAACACTCATATTACTTGCTTTGCTTTTTAGTTGTGTTTTTTCAACCCAGTTGGATATACAGTATACTTAAAATAGGATTGAGGGGGAGGAGGGATGGCAGTGGTCCTGGAGTGTTATTATTCAGACTTGTATGTGTAAATGGTGAATGCTATCAGTTTGCGTCTCTGGCGGATTCAGCTTCCACTCCCTCCAGCAGTGGGTGCTCTGAAGGCTGACAGACAAGCAGACAACAGTGAGAGGTGCTGTTCCTGAAATTGATTGAAAATCAGAGATGCTTGCAGGAGCGGTTTGATCTAAACAGACTGCAGAGCAAGGGGTAGGAGTGATAGAAAAGGGAGATAGAGGAATAGAGACAGAGAGAGGGAGGGAGACGGAGCGCTGTCAGTCAGTCGTGAGCACAGATCGGCCTCAAGGTGACAACTCCTTCCATGAGATGGTTTTCCACCGAGGGTAATGGAGCTCGGGTCTTGTCTCACAAAAAGCAATTTATAGCTAAGCCAACTGAGGCCTGAGAGAAACAGAGTCTCGCTCAGTGTCAAATATTTTCGGCAACAAATTGTGCTGCGTCAGGCCTGTAGATTTCTACCTGAGGCGCATACACTCTGCCGAAAACATGCCGCTTGCATAACAAGTTCAGGTTGTTAGGAGCTCAAAAGCAGGCAAACGGCGGTCAACAAATACTTGAAGACTAAGACATTTCTCTAACAGCCAATATACCCACAAGCTCTATTAATCACTCTTCTCCAAGGTCCGAAATGAACACCCGCCAAGCGCCAAATGCGGGTAGATTTTACCGTTTTGTGAGTAAATCTCGGAAGGCTATCCACCACACTGACGGGTAAATGTTTTTACCAAAATAGTCATATCATAAAAACTATAAGCTTGGTTATACTTAAGAGTCTCTACTGCATTTTGGTGTCATTTACACTGCTTCAGTCCTCTGCTCTCTATAATGGAGTTTGACACACATGCACAGAGTGAGAGAGCGTATGAAGTTACAACATTACAGCTGTGAACGTAGCAGTGCAGTGTTTGTACAGTTTAGGCTATTTGTCGGTCAATAAATGCTGCAACTCCTCAAAGGGCTCGAGCTTCAGGATGTCCTGTCGTCCCGGGAAAAAATAGGATCGGGTAGGATGAAAATGAATTTTGGGCCAAATTTGGGGCGTGAGTTGAAGAAGAAAAATACCTTGCTAATGTTACAATGAATGGCGATGAAAATAGATGTTTCGTGAAGCACACAGTTCTTATTAAACCTCCTTGACAACATAAACACACACAGAGCATACCGCCAGCCTCTGACCTCACAACAGCCACAGCGGCAACAGGGAATTCAACCCAAGTGAATGAGGTAAACGTGCTAGTATTAATATATTAATGTGTAGTAGACTGTTTGATGTTAACGGTAACGTTAAAGTTAACGCTCGCTAACCAGTCGACAGCCGAGGTTTGCATTTACAGTGAGTGACCTGATGATAACGTTACATTAACTACGAGGAATCAAAGCTCCGCCACAGCTCAAATCATGTTGTTAACCACTTATTTACTTACTCCTCTTCATCCCCTGTAAGTGTGATAAGGCTGCAATGAGATCTCTCCATCGCATTTTGTCCATGGCAACACGCTGCGCCTCTCTCCCCATGACAAGTGCAGCTTGTCCAGCAGCTCCTCCAACTTTAACAAGCACCAGCTAGCAGGGCCGGTTCTAGCTTTTTGGAGGCCCATGTGCAAAATCTTGTTGTTTTTTACCAAATGCTATTTATTACACATAAAAAATATATTTAAATGTGTTAACATCAAAATCAAAACATGCAAATTGATGATTGAATAATTTCTCTTAGTTTTCTATTGAACATAATACCTTATTAACTCCATGAAAAGTACTAAAACAAATGTATATGTGACACAAAAAGGCAATTTGTTATTTTCGGCCAGTAAAAAATATGCTTGCATCTACCAGTCCCCTTGGCCGGTGAGTCAAAAAGCTAATTTCAGACACTGCTCTTTACCAGGAAAAATCATTTTAAGTACCACAAGTTCATAAATCACAGGCAGAGCGGCTGCTATCATACAGGATTACTGCTGTGCTCTGTAGTTAAAGTAAACTTCACACGAAAGTTAATATAAGCAGAGTGCTGTTAAGTATGAATATCTCATAAATGAAGCCTTACCCTAAATCAGCCCTAAAAGACTCAGACCCCATAAGGCAAAACAAGCTGTAGGGAAAAAAGCATTATACATCCCTAATGTAAAACACTAGTACTGTATGCATTTAGTGCCATCTGTGGTGGCTGCAACGATGAATCTAATTTTGCTGGGAAGATTATCATCTTGCACTTAAAAACTGACTGACGGTGAGCCAATAAATCCTGATGAGGGTTACAACTGGGCGCTCTCCAAATTCTTGTTTGGAAGAAAATCCAAAAAATATGGCTGGCCTGGCTGAATAGGATTTAATGTTGCTTCCAGAGAAATGAAGAGACTTGTGCGGAAATCTCTCAAGCATGCCCACACCACTTTCCAAATCACACACTCCATTCTTTGATCTCCTTGCCAATTTCCTAAGCTTTTGTTTTGCAAACAGACAATGTCGTATGAAATCTCGCTTGAGCAGAAGAAGATGGTGGTAAACTCGAGAAAGCTCTGATAAACAAGGAAGTTAACTGCATCCAACTGATGTTGATTTTTAAGTGAGCGGACCACATCATGTGGTCCTTTTAGTGAAGCCAGAGGGAAGACACAGGTATCAAGTGTTTTATTTTTTATGACAGTATATTCACAATGATCCCTAATAGTTTTTTCCCCATGCACTGGAGCCAGATACTCTTTTCCCCAACCCTATCTCCTGTCCCGATGGAACAACTAATTATCAGACAGAAGAGTCTTTGTCCGACAGCAATTACCAGACACTGTGTAGTGGTGCTGATTCGAAAGGTAGATTTCACTGTTGGAACTATCTGGCAACTCTGCCCTTACAGCAGATTCACTGCAGCACAGTTTTCATTCGACCTTCAGTCTCTTTACATCAGCGTCTCTATAGCTGCCTAAGCCTGGCATGTATTGCCTTATGGATCCAGGCTCTGGGGTGTCTGCCCGTGTGGGCTGGCGTTAAAACCTGAGAAAAAAACTCAAGGACAAAGGCAGGCAGAAGAAACCAAGACCCCTCACACATATTTTATAATCATCCTGTACCAAGTGCGGATAGAGAATTTGTGCGGCGTGACGATCAGGTGGAAGACAAACAGGGAGCAGCGGGCTAAACTCTCCTCTGATTAAACCATCATCTCTGATTTGAGATGGCCCCCAGCGATTGTTATGGTTACTGTATATTGTGAGAGTAGAAAGCTGTGGGGTTAATGCAGACGTAATGGGAAAACGATCACATTGGGCTTGCCACGGTGTTAAGCCTCCTTTCAAAGCGAGGGAATAGATCAATGATCTGTCCAGCTTCGTGTTTGTATATGTGCAAGGGTTTGTCTTCTTTCATGATATAAGAGCTGTGCAACTTTACAATATATTCCAAGTTTGAACAGTCCTCTGATATTTGAATTTTGTGTCCTCATACATAAATGTTAGAAATAGATTGTCAGTGCCTGACAGTATATGACGACAAAAATGTCTCACTGAAAAGAGAAATGTCTAATCCATTCACTCTATGATTAAGTTTAGACAACTAGAGCTTTGTGGTATCCTCATGATTAAAAGTAATCTTTGTTGGTTGGTAGGAAATGGGATGAAAGCACAATCTAACCAAATTCCTACGCACTGTTGACCAAATCATCAACCGAAAACGTTAACGAAAGCTATGACTATATGTTCGTCAACAACATTCCATGACTAAGACGAGACGATAACAATACGGCACCGACGTCATTAAACACTAACTGTGACTATATCAACATGCAGTATTGGTAGGGTTTTTCTTACAAAGAGAATTACGAGACGGCCGCCTCCGTCAAATTTGAGAGCAGCTCTTATTTGTGCCTGAAACAATAAGCAGTTAGGAGAACTCAGAGTAGTTACTGAAATTAAAGTTAACAATGGCAACAACAGGGTGTAGGAGACAGAAACAAGGTGATAGATTGACTGAAATGTTCAATATAATCTGATGACTAAAAAACACTAAAATGTCAACAGTTTTCATCGACTAAAAAGACACAGTTATCTTTGACTAAGATAAGACGAAAATGCCCAGACTTTTAGTCAACTAAAACTTAACTAAAAACAGGATGAGGTTGACTAACATGATAAACACTAACAAGGACCTTTGACACAGGACTAAGACTAAATTAAAAAATAGCTGACAAGAGTGTTTTGGTGTTATACCAATACATGCCACTTCTGCCTTTGTTACTGAAAGTGAACACATGCCAGTATCCGCAGTTGCTGGGTTTCGGGTGAGGACAGTCATTATCTGCTAAAGGTAGCTTTCCAGGAAGTGCAAACAAACATTTGAGTGAAAGACCAATGTTGTCCTGAGGACAGTCTCTTGGACAGTGATCATTACCAGGCAGACTAACAGCATACATTTACTGAACAAAAATAGTTGTCATGTAGGCTCCACAGCAAGAAATCTGTATTATCTTTATTTATTGATAAGGCTAACAGATTTGGGGCAACTGTGACTCAGGGGGTAGAACGGGTCGTAGGGCAGCGGTTTGATTCCGGGCTCCTCCTGTCTGCTTGTCAAAGTGCTTTACAGCAGCCCACTACTGCTATATGCTAAGGATGGGTTAAATGCAGAGGACAAATGTCATGTAATAAGGCGATTAAAATAAAGTTAAAGTTGAAGTTTTGCTGGAGGTCCGGGGGTGACGCATGTCTTACTCACATCACGGAGTCAGGGTGGTTTGATGTATTTGATAAAATCAAAATGTATCTGTTCCATGAAACACTTTCTTTGAGGATTGGCCTTTAACCTCTATTATTACTTATTATTTATTTTATTAATTTCTTTGATTGTTGCAAAAAAACGTCCTGCTCTTCCTCCCAGTAACCGCTAACACCGTGTCAACTGAAAATGACGTTTGGAGAATAGACACACGAACTGGCAATTCAGTCTGATTATCCGACCGGTGAAACTGAACAATGTGATTTTTGAATGATGAAAAAAAAAAAGAAATTGCATTTGCTTCAATTCCAAAGAAAAAAGTCACATCTTAATAGCAACAAAATTCCTCTACATGCTCCGATTTCATAATCAACTCACAGAAAACTTGCAGTTTGTAGCAACATCAGGGGATTTTAATTTGGCTAGTGGCTTCCTCTTTCTTCTTTCTCTTCATTTTCAGTTTCTAAAACTCAATTTTGCAAAACACACAGCAAATGCTGAATGATGAAAGTATAAATTCTACCTAATTTGTGGGCAGAATTCCCAATTTACTAACATATTCATCACAACATGTGGCAACATCCAAATGGGTCTCTAAAGCAATAAGTTCTTTTGGCCGTTGACTTTACAAGTCTGGTCCTCTACTGGAGGGATGTTGCTCAGTGCTCAGCTAAGATCTGGTGGCTGTGAAGGCCGTAGTAAATGATTCACATATTCTTTCATACCCATCAAACCATTCAGTGACCTCTCATTCCCTGCATTGATGCTTCGGCATGTGTTATGTTTCGCCACTCATTCAGGTTCTCCCTTTAATTCGTCACCTATGCAAATACAGAACATGTAAATTTAACTGATATATCCACCTGGACAAGGGCCCAGTCGTCTCTCAAAACTTTTGTTCCTCATATTTTAGACAATAATATGTGGAGAACTTATGCAACAAACTAATAATGCCAGAGTATGAGCAGCACACACATGAGACTTCTCGGTAATTCTACTCAGTGGTGATAATTGACATTTTGAATCTATCTTGACTACCATCTGACAGATTTGTTTTTCAGTAAATACAACATGGCAATGACAAATTGTAACTATAACAAAGCAATTTTTCAAGTGGATCCAGCAGCCGTGATGTGTGCCTCGTGTAAACAGCTTTGATAAATGCACTCCGCTGTGTTTGTCATCCTTTTGCTCAATCATTTTCATGCTTAAATGAAGCAATTTGTTTCTCGGAGCGCAATCTGTTGGAGTTGATTATCCAAGATGGTGATGTCCACCTCGATATAAATAGAAACCCCGGTCTATAGCCACCCACTTCTGAACGCCAAGAGGACTACGGTGGGCTTTGTTATTCCGTTGAGAATCTGGAGTGATTGCGAGGAGTGACTTCTGTGGAAGAATGTGAGAAAACAGAACTTTAATTACTGTAATGAATCTTTCTGGAGAGGTATTGAAAGTGTGGCATTCGTGTGGTCTCAGCGAGAGCTCATTTTGGCTTCCAGCGCCGTGGTCATTCATCATCAGCTGAACAATACAGTGCGTGTTGGAGAGTATGATAAGAAACATGGACAGAGAGAGGAGTCAGAGAGAGAGAGAGAGAGAGAGAGAGAGAGAGAGAGAGAGAGAGAGAGAGAGAGGGAGATACTGTAAAGTTTCTGTCAAAACTAAGGAATCTCAGATGTTGGCAGAAATCTGTTGTAATCCTATTAATTAAAAAAATACAAATAGCTACAATAACTCTTGTAACATCATTATAATAATTCCAAAAAGATGTCTTTGGAAGCGCCAAAAGCTTACGCACTCCCAGAAAGGGTATAAAATTGGTTCTCTGATCAACTTTTTGGCCATTCAGAAACACAATTCAATCTTTCATGTGTTCGAAAATAACTGATGGATTCAATTAGTACGTAATTCAATCTTGTAGCTGCTCTGCTTTGAATTCTGCCCAAGCTACTTATATCTTGAAGCTTTTGTAATATATATGCAAATCTGTTTTCTGACACATTTCTACAAGCAAATTAAGAGTGCTAGTTTCTCATAATGGCCAATCAATTCCTCATTTAGGATATTCATTTCAGCAACAAGCACAAGGCTTGCCCTCGCTCGCACAGTAGAAGCTCTTCCGCTGAGTGATGCTTCTGAACCTTTTTTTTTTGCTGACAAATATTTTTGTGCTATTGAGCAGATGCACTTTGCTGAACAATGTTCAATAGTTGGTGATGGAATCATCAGATTTGCCCTCTGAGACAATTTGTAGTTGAAGAACTGAAGCATTAATGTTACCAGCCAATGAACCAACTCATTGCTACTGTGCTACCTTGTGAAGTGTCAACATTGTAGTTAAAATAAGAAAAGCAAATAACCTGTCATGTATAATTTATCAGTCGTGTCTTCGCAAAGTTGTATTGTTTCTCATTTTCTTTGAGTGCCAGTGTGTGAAAGGATTTCTGTTGAATATTATTGACTGTATTGTATTTGTCAATGTACTTTTAGCAACAGCTTCTTCATTTCAAGAAGGCCCTGATCTGTATTCTCATTTTAACTTCGACCAACACTTGATTTCTACATACTTGTTCATTTTTTCAGTCAGCTTTCTAAACAGAGAGGAGTGAGGATCAAGCTATTTTAAAAGGGACAGTGTGTTGGATTTGGCGGCATCTAGCGGTGTGGTTGCAGATTGCAACCAACTGACTACCCCTCCGCTCACTCCTCCGTTTCCAAGACTGTGGTAACGTGAGCTGCCGAGTGCAAATCCACGGTAACGCCGTCTACCTCACTCAAAGGCTATCCTTACCATAATAACACTACTTTAGGAGAAACGGTCAGACGGCGGCTGGCGGTACCACGATTTTGCACTCTGCGGCTAACGTTATCACAGTTTCACTAGCATGTCGGAGAAATACGTATGGTGGCCTTCAACGTAAAACGTGGTTTGTCCATTCTGGGCTACTGTAGAAACATGAAGGAGCAACATGGCGGACTCCTTGAAGAGGACCTGCTCCTGCTGTAGATATGAAGGGCTCATTCTAAGCTAACGAAAACACAGCAATCCTTAGGGTCCTGTCTATACGTATACAGATTTGTTTAAAAACGAATATTTTCCCCTCCGTTCACATCTCCTTCCACACTGGAAAGCGAAAATGTTTCCAAACGCTCGCCGTAATATTTACACGTCACCACAAGTGATATCACAAGTTAAGGGTCAAGGAATTTTGTTACCCTCCTTCTCACTCCCTTTCCTTCGGCTTCATTACAGTCAATTCGTGGGGGGGTGGGATTCCTGGTCAAACTGCATGACTGTCATCACTCTGCTGTCCTCAACTGTCTCTTTACATGCATAAATGACGTAAGGGAGGTCATTCAGGTTTATGTCTATAGCCCTTCTGAGTGCTCTAAACCTCGCCTTCAATCGCACAAAAGCACATTCAATCACCATTCGGCCTCGACATGTTTAATGTGTTCCTGCTTTGGCCTAACATTTTTCAAATGTTAAGTAGTAATTAGTCCGAGCCGTGCTAACAAAACATTAAAAAGTCTTCAGTCTGCCATCTTTGTTATTGTTTCTGACGCATGCTCATTACGCAAAGCAACAAAAATATCAGTTTTTGTGACTCAAAGCTCAGTTTGCGTGTGGAGGAGAGGTAGATGTAGAGGAAAAGATCAGTTTTTAAAAACATCTGTATATGTGTAGACAGGGCTTAGTTTGAGGTGATTATACACTAATGAAAACATAGTTATGAATATTATATTCCTTTTCTGCTAATAGATCCCCGAAATGTTACACAATGCCCCTTTAAGTTTTGCATGCATTGCTCCATACTTCCTAACTTACTAATTGTTTTACACTTTGTCTGACCTGACATAAGTTAGATGGAGCACAGATGTGCACATGTCTGTTTTGTGTGCGTCTGGATTTTGCAACAACACATGCAGCTGTTCTTTTGTGAGTCACTTCTGTGGGCACAACAAAACATAATTACTCTGATGAACAGTGAATGGCTGAGTGGTTTCCTGAGTTCACAACTGCGTAGAATCATGAACCCACACCCAAGCTATTTATTTACGTAGAGATAAAGGCAGAATGGGGTGAGAGACACGAAGCACTGACCCCGAACATTATTGCTTATAAGACACTACACCCTATTACAAAACCTGTTCTGTCTTGTGCTATGAAACGGTCACATTACTGCAGTATCAAGGCTACAACCTGCAGTAGGTAGGCGTAACATTAATAGTGTTTGACACATCTTTGTGGCATTATAGTGCTCTTTATTGTATGATGGATTACCAAAAACACAGCAGACCATTTTAAATGACTACATCCTTCACTACGGTAGATGTAAAATACTGTGTTAAACCAACGAACAACCTAGCTTTAAATAGACTTTAATAATGTGATAATGATGCATCAACTGAGCTTTAATCAACTGAACCACTCATGCTGCAAAACCCAAGTTGCTCCGAATCACACCACTAGGTGGCACTGGTCTTCTAATCTGGAGTGTGTGCAGCTTGTGGTGAGGGCTGAAAAGCATAACCACCTACCTGCAATTTACATTTACATGTCTAATAGCACAGGGGGTGCCTTCTCTCCGAGTGAAACTGCTTGAAAGCAGAGAAGAGCATTTCCCACCCACATAGCTGGAATACCAGTGTGCCCAATATACATTTTACATCAAACAGCATCTCGCTTCAGCAAAATGATGGAATATAGGTTTAGCATTACCACAGCTGCATCCATCTAAATGCAGAATGCATTATATTGCTGCACATGTGAGTGAATGATGTTTTCCAGTAAATGCATGTCATACGGTACAAGTATTGCAATTTCAAATGTTGAAACCACAATACAAAAAAGCAAAACCTCACGACTCACTTTTTGAAAAAGGAAAAGCGGGAAAGGTCGCGCGCCGGTGGTGAAAGATATCTGTGTTTCATTGATGTCAGCTGGCAATTCATTCTCATGATAATGCCCATGTCCTTGATTCAGACAGCAGCTATACTTGAATGATAATGCGCTGATGGGTTTAGGCCTCAGTCTGCCATGAAACAAGCATGACAGAGTGATGGGAATGGAAACGTGCACGGAGCCGCCCCGTGCCTTCCCATTTCACACCTACCAATCTGTCCTCTTTAGACATTAATGAAAATAACAGGGCCTATTCTGAAATGGATGCCCCCTTTGTCAACCCCCTTTATTCCTGGAGACCATTTCCACAATTTCACCATTTTTGACTCATTCGTCTTTCACTCTCTCCTTGAGAGAGTGCTTCCCCTTTCATTGGATTACAAAGAAAAGTCATTGGGATTGTCACAGCTCTGCATTCTGGTGTATGCTCGTCAGCTAAACTCTATCTGTAGGTCACACACACATTGAAGGTCCGCTGTTTTACTCTGAGCCGGAGAATAGTGATGAGTACATAGGATTGTCCTTCTATATAAAAAGCAATGGCGTTTTTAACTTGTTGTCCTGACAACCACCCAAACCGGAAAGTATTAGGTCATCACAGGATGCCTACAGCTGTATTAAAGGGACACTCCTCCAAAACCTGCGGTCTCGCAGCGAAACCTTAAAGGTTAAAGTAAGTGCGCTACACATATTGCCCGTCATCTTTTTTTGTAAAATGTCCGGTGTAATCTGTACATTAATAAACTCATAAGCAGTTTAACTGACTAGTATTTCTGGTGCAGAATAGAAACGGAAACGTTTAATCGACTAGTCAACTAATCACGTACATCCCTAATGAGAAGTGCAGTGTTTTTGCTCTGTGACCTTTGCTGTTTCAATTTTGACCATTATTGTTTTTCTAGTCCCCCCACTTTCTGGAAGTTCAATACTAAATGGCTGGGCTACTCGTTTAACTCCGCTTGACATGAGATGGCATGATGCAGTGAAAGCATCTTATCATCACGTCAAACATTATATTTTTTGACACCGGTTGTTTACAGTAGCTTGTTTTATGTGACAAAACCTGTGAAGACATTGATTTTTCAAACCGGTGGTGACATTATTAAACTCAAGCCGTGCTTCTTGCTTGACTTGTTTGAATTTTAGCAGTGCTTCCAACAGGCTCAGCTCAGTGTGTGTGTGTGTGCGCTGCAGATGTGTGATTGATTTATAACTACAGAGACACAGATTGATGAGCAGACAGGTACCGCGCGACCGGTTCTCTCTGAGGAGGAATATGTAGGAAGAATATGGCTTATTACGGCAACACGGCTGTTAGCGGTGTCATTCAGGAGAGTAGTCGAGCCCAACCAAAACAAGCCACAATACAACAGACTACAGTGGCTAAGGAGTGTCCCCTCCACTTAATATATGTGATGGTATAATTTAGAAAAGTACTTGACCTGAGCTGTGGTACACACACACAAATCTGGGCAAATGTTGAGGCAAAGTCTACAATACACTAAAAATGATTCAGGTAGCATGTTTTGTAATGAAACCCGAGTGTGATGCAATACAGTATGATTGTAATTACAACGTCCTTCACCCACACAGCAGAGTAGGAAGCAGAGAGAGCGCGCCGACTGATTTACATGCAGCAACAATATGAGCAATCACACAGACTTAATTGGACTTCAAGAAGAGCACATCAAGGTTAGGATTGTCATTACTGACAGATTCTCGCTGACAAATTAGGCTAACCTTAGCCTATGCAATGATCAGCTGACAGTTGTATTGCAATAGACTATTTTAATTATATTTCTGGATTTATTGTGTTAATGATATACTTAATTATTGAGTCGCTGGTTTTTCATCATCATGTGGCCTGACCTCGCCAAGGAGACATTCTCCATTGTGCTCCCTGGGCTTATTGTAATGTATTATTAGTATTCAGATAATATCCACTTATGTAGATCATTCATGGAAAGACATACTAATATAACTATGTATCTTTCTCTCGCTTGGCTCAGCATCACAACTGATTTTACGATTTCCGTATGCCTTTGAAAAAGCAACTGTAATTGCTTTTGGCACCGGCATAAACAACGGCGTGTACCGTGTGAGACAGATGACATGACTTTGCGTGAAACAGGGCCAGAATTTGCTCAATTAAATTGGGATTCAGGCGAAGGTAGTTCAAGGACTTGAGTTGGCACAGATTTACCAGAGCCTTAAGGCTAGACAAAAATCACACAGTCACTCAAACATTCTGTATGTCCATGCATTTTCCAAAGTAAAGAAAGTAATATACCGTACAGCACTTCAGCAAAATATGAGTAATGACTGAACACCTCGGCTCCAGGAGGCCCTCTTCATCTGCAGCTTAATGGCCCACCTGACAATTTCAACCTACTGTAGTTTGGAATATATGTCTGATTGGAAAGTGATGTATTGTTTACCTTCATGTCAGTTTTCATATACACAGGTTAATAATAATAATATTTATTGTCAACAAATGTGGAAATTTGCTTTTGACTTCACAGGGTGGTTAAAACATACCACAATAAATCACAATATATACAATGAGAGCTGCTGGAAGGGTTGACATTTTTAAACTAAGGCTGTCAAAGTATATACGATAATAATGCATTAATGCAAATTAGTTTAAACGCAATCGATCTTTCGGAGGCTGTAGCGTGCTCAGTTTTAAAGCTATAGTGATGACACTGGTATCATATGAAACTACAAAACCTAAAGAATACATTGTCCATCGTTGCGAAGGAGGTTAAATAACGCTCCAAACTTGCGCTACATTTTGGGGAGGAAAAACTGGCATGGCCATTTTCAAAGGGGTCCCTTGACCTCTGACCTCAAGATATGTGAATGAAAATGGGTTCTATGGGTACCCACGAGTCTCCCCTTTACAGACATGATGACCACTTTATGATAATCACATGCAGTTTGGGGCAAGTCATAGTCAAGTCAGCACACTGACACACTGACAGCTGTTGTTGCCTGTTGGGCTGCAGTTTGCCATGTTATGATTTGGTCATATTTTTTTATGCTAAATGCAGTACCTGTGAGGGTTTCTGGACAATATTTGTCATTGTTTTGTGTTGTTAATGGATTTCCAATAATAAATATACAGTATACATATAATCACATAAAGCAAGCATATTTGCCCACTCCCATGTTGAGCGTTAAATACTTGACAAATCTCTCTTTAAGGTACATTTTGAACAGATAAAAAATGTGTGATTAATCGCGATTAATCATGGACAATCATGCGATTCAATATTTTAATCGACTGACAGCCCTACTTTAAAAGGTAAACTTAAAACCTAACTTTCAGCCAGGCTTTTGATACACTTTATTCTATTGTATTGTTATTTTGATAATCACCAATTTTATTGTATTTAATTTGAATAATTTTATTCTATTTTATTATTTTATTAATCTAGTTTTTTATTTCACACTGTTTTACTATTATAACTGATATTATAGCTTTTAAATCGATTTTATTACATTTTTATAATTTTATTCTCTCACGTGCATTGGTCTCAAATTATCTCATTGTTAAATTGTTGAATTGTTTTTGTCTTTTCTGTTGTTTCCACGGTTAGCACTTGTTCTGTCTGACTTTTGGCTTGTCAGTCATCTGTGAAGCATTTTGAATAGTCTTATCTGTATGAAAGGTGCTATACAAATAAAGTTTAATCGATAGATTGATTGAATAAATAGCATAACACTAGAATGTCATGCAGCATTATGGAAATGCAGAAACACAGGATTTAATTTACACAAATTCCGAATAGCATTACCAATCAATTTCTGATGAATTAGATATATCCTTGAGCCAAATATAACAACAAGTCTGGGAAGCGGTCGGTCGACAGTAGAATACCACTTCATAGATTATCAGTCTTATGTCCACTGATAACTAAAAGGCCAGGTGGTAATGGAAGCCACATCCAATCAATTCTTGTTTAATGAAAGAATTTTCTCACAAAGCACAACAGACATTTACTGAACAGAAATGTTACGGTCAATAAATTAACTTCGTAAGAAGATGACACAGGGTGGCATTTGTTGTGTTATTGAAGGGACATCCAGATAAAGACACTTATGACGCCACGGCTGGTGTTTAAGGCATATTATATGTATACTGTATATTAAGTATTTGTACGTGATTACCAAATGATTTGTAAACCTTTAAGAAATCATTTGTAAAACATCTATAAACATTACATAGACAGATGGACCAGAAAATTATTAACCATTAGCAAAGTATTAACTATCTATCTAAATAATGTTTATAGATGCTTTACAAAGTATTTATTGACCCTTTAATAAGGTATTATAATCATCAGTTGTAACTTTATAATAGCCACCCAAATAATGTTTATAGATGGTTTAAAA
>CAKAOH010029952.1:0-40117 GCA_916701665.1 Sebastiscus tertius | reverse complement strand
AGATAGGTAGATAGATAGATAGATAGATAGATAGATAGATAGATAGATAGATAGATGTCAAAGAGACAGTTTTTGAAGCAGGAGTTTACGTATTAAATTTTGTATAATATTATTAATTATTAATTAATATTATTATACTCAGTTTATGCACACTTTGAATAGAATAAAACCGTAAAAATCTCACAGCAGAAAATATTTTATTTGGTCATTTAAGTGTAGCCTATATTACATTGTGTTCTAAAACATTTTGATAAATACCTATTTCATAAAATCTACAGGCTGTTATACGTTTGAAAAGTCGATATGGTGAAACCGAACAAGAGAGATACTTTATACACCGTGTGATGCAACAGGCAGAATCACTGAAAAGAAACTGGAGGGAAATTGTTCAGCGCAAAGGAGGACGTTCTGTCTGGAAATGAAACTCTCAAGAGAAAAATTGCATCTTACACAATCTGAGCAGAACACAGCTAAAAGACGAGAAGGTTTTCTTTTTACACCTCTGAGGTAGGACACAAGCTCACAGAGAAACAGAGAGATACTGAGGATCTGCTTTCATTTGAAACGAAACAAACAATGTCAATGATTAGAATCATTTCACAGCTTTTAAATACACAAAAATACACACCTTTTAAAATACACAACTCTTAACTGCTTAAGTGCACTCATTGATAAACATATTCATTTAAATATATAATATTTTTACACCATAGAGAAACATGCCATGGATACAATCATTGCAAAACACAAGGAAAGCAAGAAAACGTGCCCAGTTTTTCCAAAAAAAGACTCAAGTCTTCTACCAAGAACCGTTTAATATTTATCAAATAAACTTTTTACTAAATGGAAACTTCTTCTTATATCAGAATGTAGGCATATTCCAATAAAAAATTGAGATTGTAAATGCTTTTATGAAATTGAAATATAACTGAATATCATGTTTGCACGGAATTTTCTGAAAGTTTTTTTTGTGTCATAACATATATAATTAGATCAAACCAGTAATATCTTGACAAGACAGAACAGCATCTGCATGCAAGATACAAAAACAAACAAACCGAATAACGTCCTGCTCCAGTTAGAAAAACTACAATCCTTATGATAGATTAGCACTTTCAAAACCAGTCAAAATCAGATTACAGTTGCAGTTGAGTTTATGTGAGGAAGAGATCACGCCAGAGATTACCGCAACAGAACATAAAAGCTACAGTCGAGCGTGGTGTTGGAGCTACGGCAGTGGTGTGATGACTGGCTTTATGATTGTACTTGAATCTGCAGCAAACCCTGTTTGAAGTCAAATGAAGAGCCACCCCTAACCCCCGCAGTCAACACAACGTTGAACATTTTTGAGACCATTTGAAAAGGTGAAGCATACTGTAACATTATGGGACACATTCTGTGCTGCTGTTAAAAAGTGCTGGAATAATTATCAAATACTGAAAAAACTTAAAGGCCCAGTGTGTAGGATTTCAGGGGATCTATTGGCAGAAAAAAAAATATTCATAACTATGTTTTCATTAGTGTTTAATCACCTGAAACTAAGAATCCTTGTGTTTTCGTTACCTTGAGGCGCTTACACAACCGCCCTGCACAACGTGATTGGTCGATGCCTTTGTTCACGGTGAGAAAGCTCAGAAAAAGCGACCTCATTCCGAAAAATAGTGTCGCTTTTTTTTTTTTTTTTTTTTTTTCATTATGGGAGTTACTATTTAATGAAAATTATGAAACAAACAATTTTCGTTGTGGACTCACTGTTTACACCTTAACACTCCTTTTATCTTCTCTCCTTTTTACCATCAACACTGTGAATGTCATGTTGACACATGTTAACACATTTCTTTAAAATATTAGCTGCAATGTCTTTCACATAAGGCAGTCTGTACTGAGCCCGTCATGAAGGCTGAGTCACTTGTCAAGTCTGCCGCTGAAAGGGCAAATTCAGAGTCACTGTGGCTTCTCTTGGCTCTCTGGAAAAAAAAAAAGTGTCACTTTTTTTCTGCATAATATTTGCGTTCTGTGTGAGAGTACTCATGACTAAAACAACAGTTTGAAAAAATATACTGAAAGAAGTGTCCCCGGTGTGTAGAGGCCTTTAGAATGAGCCCTTCATATCTACCAAAGAGTATAGAAGCAAAGAGAAGAAACTCCGCTAGATGGCGCAGTGGTAGCGCTGCCGCCATTTTGGACTGAAAACGCCAATGAGTCTGTGGCCAATGGATGTATAAAAAGATGTCTGTAAATCAGAGGATTTTTTTCTTTTTTAGATAAATCAACTTCCCTATACGAACACTTAAATAGCCCTCATTTAAATTATTATGTCCTAAAAGTTGTAAAATGAATAATAGCTGAATCCAGAATTAGCAAAGGTAATTGGTTGCAATTTGCAACCTCACCGCTAGATGCCACTAAATCCTACACACTGATCCTATAGAAATACTAAAGTGCAGGCCATGGTTAAGGCAATTGGTGGAAACAGGAAATACTGAGAACTTTTCACTTTTAGTAAATACTAGCAAACCTTTCTGACTGAGTGTATCTGTTAGTGGAACATTATGGGAGTTACTATTTAATGAAAATGATGAAACAAACACAATTTTTGTTGTGGATTCACTGTTTACACCTTAACACATCTTCTCTCCTGTTTGCCACCAACACTGTGAATGTCGTGACGGCACATGTTAACACATTTCTTTAAAATATTAGCTGCAATGTCTTTCACATAAGGCAGTCCGTACTGAGCCCGTCATCGAGGCTGAATCACTTGTCAAGTCTGCCGCTGAAAGGGCAAATTCAGAGTCACTGTGGCTTCTCTTGGCTCTCCTATCGGCCTGTTAATCATCTCACATTCATTCTGTCGTATGTTCTCCTCGTTCATATGCGACACCTCCGTGGAGCCTGCTTCAAACCCGGGCACGGTGTTGGCTACGTGGACCACATGGACCTTATTTCTCCCATTTTTACTGAGGATGCAGCTGAACACTTTCTTGAAGCCTTTGCGGAAGTGCTTGGACACCAGAGCGTAGACGATTGGGTTGACGCAAGAGTTGGCGTAGGCCATGCAGTGAGAGAGCAGCCTGAAGGCGTACGTGGTCTGATTGAACGGGAAGTCTCCGTACAGGTAGCACAAGATCACCACGTGGTACGGCAGCCAGCAGATGCAGAACAGCACGGTGACGATGATGATCATTTTGGTGACTTTGCGTTTGGCCCTCTTGGATTCCGACATGCCGTCCAACGGGTCGACGGCCGTCCACAGGTACTTGATGGTTCGAGTGTACGAGAGGCTCACGATCAGCACGGGGATGACGTAGCCGAACATGAAGGTGCACGTGTCCAGCACCTTCCGGTTCTGCTCCTCCCAGCCGGGGATGCACACGGTGCTGTTGGCGTAATCGATCAGGTCGTAGTAGCTGAGATAAGGACCCGCAAAGACCAGAGAAAGACCCCAGATGATCACCATGGCAACTACTGCGTTACACGGGGTCCGAAGCTCCCTGGAGCGCAGCGGATAACGAATGGCCAGATATCTACAAAGAGGAAAAATAACACAGTGATATTTGATCCAAACCACAGGAACATGATAATTAGTGCACATGCTGAGCCAGAGTGGTGCAGTGTGATAATTATAGGCTGAAAGAGTGTAATTCTTCATAATTAGAGCTTCATATTAAAGGGAACAAAAATCTGTATTTACATGACATTGTAATATTATGACAGGAGCTATAAAGTGAACTAGTTTAGTTCAGCATCCAATAAATGATATTGTGGCCACAAAATTTAATTTAAAAGGAATCTCAACCTTATTTCTATCTATCCGAGTTATGGTACGTGTCCACGCGAGGGATCGCCTTGCTTCTCAGCATTGGACGCTTGATGGGCTGCCACTATACACTCGGCACCTGATTGGACAAACGCTTTCCCTCATGGGCTGCTGTTCCCAGCTTTCAAACCAGAAACAATTGGAAACTTTCTTCTCTTATTTCACAAAAATTGTTCACATTTTATGCGAGAAATAAGCCATGCAGTTGCTGAATCTGTCTTTATTTTGGATCGACAATGCTTAGTTTAAAAGTCTCTCAGGAATTTCCAGAGGCGGCGAGTCACTTCGGACGCCCTTGATTTGCATAATGTAGCCTAGACCTCAACTTTATGCAAATGAGGAGCCGGCAACATGACGGATCACACCACCACGCTACCAGAATGCATTGCACGGCTGCTTACATAGACAATGAATGGGAAGCGTGGAAAGGACGGAGCCTGTGGACACGTACCATTAGGGATATAATTATAGCTACTGCAATCAAAAAGCTGCTAAGAGGCTAAGTACGAAGCTCTTCACTGTGACGCATAAAACAAATCCAAACTTTAATCCAGATTGTTAAATGAAAAGAATGACAAGCAACAACTGTTATGGATAAATTAAAGTAGGACCTGACAGTCAACAGAAAAATGTCCAAGCCTAACTCACCCTCTTTTGCTAAATCCTGCAGTCCAAATGAACATTTAAAATAAGGGAAACCACACCCCTGTGCCAATTACCGGAAATGATACTAACTAAAAGAGCGTGTGCTGCCTAAACAAATAATAGTAATAAACAACTAAATACACACTCTGGCTCCTACAGATATAGTGTGTCAGTTCTTGCCGATGTTCTCTGCAAAATGCAAAATCTGTCGTTCTTCCTGCATCCAGTGGCGTGACAGTGACATCGCTGGAGTCAAGGAAGAACTGGATAGTGCTACTTCAGCTTAGCTGTGGGGTGCAATGCAACTCAAAAACTTCCTTGTCCACATGTAGGCTACAGTGTACATTTGACTGTTTTGGCTGACTCGGATATTCAACTGGAGAGAGGTTGCTCGAGGCTGCTGCTGCAGCGGAGAAGATATGACCAGCCGGGACCCTCTAGAACCTGAGCTGCCGAGAGAAAACTCCGACTGGTGGTGCCTTTGCTTAAATTGCCCTCCGATGCCAACAGAAACTGAATCATTCTGCTGTAGGCCTAATGAATGTCAGCGTGGGCAGTTGTTGTTGGATGCTCTCAGCGACGACAACCCAGAGAGAGCGAGCTGTGTGTGCGTTACTATGCATGAAAGTTTTCCTCCTCACTGGGACAGGGTGTGCTGGAGACCTTCTCCAGGATCCAATTTTGGAGCCATTTTGTCATTAAATTTTGCTAATTTAATGGTCTGCCTCCGAAGAAGGAATGAGAGCGGGGCAGCTGCTCCACGGGCCGCAGCACAGCAGAGAAATACTGTGAGGGAAAACAGCGTTCACATCTTACTCTGTGGATTAAGGGTTTATTTTGACCAAACCAGAGCTGTTGATTGTTGGAAGAAGAAGAATGTGAAGAAGATGTGTTTGGTGAGCATTAATTTGTTTCTGTCCCGTTTGAATGAAATGTGTTTTAAGATGAGTAAACAAGGCAATTACTGTAATCCTGTCTTAGTTCGGTGTAAGAGAGAAACTTGAATTCAGAAGGTGTAAGGTTATACTATTTTTGTTTAGGTGTAAGAATATTTCCTTTTTGACATTTTGTGATATATTTAGTTTAGTACTCAGAAAAGAGAGCTTATTGCGAACTCGCCACCCACGTGCAATGCATCCTGGTACATTTAGGCACAGCTGGCACGGCTCTGCGAGCAGGAGAAATCAGCTTTCTCGGTCAATATAGCACACACTGGGGATTTATTTCTTCAGTGGACTACATTTACCAGCAACACTGATTGGGCATCCACATACAAGGTGACGAATCAGATTTATTGGCAGAAACGGAACACTATATTCATTTTAAGGTTTTCATTAGTGTATAAACACCTTAAACTAACAATCGTTGTGTTTTTGATAGCTTAGAATGAACCCTTCATGTCTACATATGGATGAGGTCCTCTTCATGTTGTCCGCCACTTTGCACCGCCATGTTTCTACAGTAGCCCAGAATGGACAAACCAAACACTAGAGAGACATTCACGTAGGTTCTCCTGCAACCTCACCGCTAGATGCCACTAAATCCTACACACTGCTCCTTTAAGTCAAATCCAGAGAGCATTGCCTGAGTGAAGACTGATTTTGGTTTATTTCACTAATAGCTTTATTATACGAAGGGAAAATCCACCAAGGATGCTGCCACCTCCACACTCAGTGTTACAAGCAGTGTGGCTCACACTGAGGCTTCTGTGTTGGATGATAATCATTCACACCACACGCCGTTTGTGGGTTTTATTGAATAGAAAACACCTTTGGGAAATATGTCAAACTGGCTGTTATATATGCAGAAAGGCATTTGTAGAATTTTCAATCGGATGTGATTGTGCTATGCATCGCTTGGTAAAACCATGCATAGCACAGAACATGTGCCTCGTGCTGTGCGTTTGATGTTGCCGAGCAGGTAGGCGATAAAGGCGCAAATCCCACCGCACATCGCGTGGTATATCATGAAGAAAGAGCCTGATGTTTTATGGCGCAGGTCTCTTTCAATAATCTGTCACAACACTACTTTTCACTTATTATTGCTGAAGTTATTGCTTCACCATCACCTGGTTTGTTCAGCTATGTAAAGGTGTATTCGCCATATTCAACATGCTGGGAGTATTTGCAGCTTCTTTTCCCCGAGGCAGGGATTCTGGGTAAAGCGGCAAATCCACGTCCTCCTCATTTGTATTTACTGGACACTTCAGCCAGCTCTTCAGAAGCAGAGGCAACTGCCTCTCTGGTCTTTGAAACCTCACTGAAATGGGGCCAAAGACACTTCATGTTCGACATGAAAGGGAGAAAAAACAGCAGCTTCAACCTACTTGTCACATATGGAGGCTCAGCGTCTTGAATAACTGCGAGTACTCAGAGTCAGACCCTGTACGCTTGGCTAAAATTGTCCAATTTATGAGAAAGCATGAGCTAACGAGCAGTCTGTTCATGCTTTGGTTTCCGTGCTTCTGAGAGGATGTTAAATGTTTTGCTGAATCTGAGACCAATTAAAATGTAGAAAAGCAGATAAGAAACAAACTGTTACGATACAAAATCACCACGTTTTCTGTGAAATGGAGCCATGGCTGAATTTCAAAATGTACTACTGGCTCAATCCAGATGTTGTTTCAGTATTTTCTTCACAAATGTAAAACTGATCGTATTGGATCTTTGCACAAACACAGTCATGAACTGCAGCCTCCGCAGACGTACGTTTTGATTTTTTTTAGGAGGAAATAGCTCTGCATTGTTATCTTGTGCCTTTATGTACTGTTACCATAGTTCAAGTATTTGTGCAAATTAACTCCCTGATTAGAAGCAATATTGTTTTGCTCTATATTGAATCATTTTCAAATGGGATATTTCTCTGGCGTAAAATCACAGTATACGTATGATCTGCCTGTGGGCGGCTCACTGCAGCAGCAAATACTTTCCTTTAGAAGACTGAGCGTGTTCATTCAGGCTGAACTGTGATTTAATTCCTGCTGGGGATTCCTGGTTTAAAGTGTAACTGTAAGCTGCTGCCTTTTCTTTACTTGCTACACAGGAACTGAGGAGGAAAACAGCGGAAATCCATTAACATCTCGACTCGGATGTGCCTGCTCTTTTCCAGACCGGGGAGGAAACGTCTGGCTCAAAAATCTATTGAATCCTCTAAAGTGTAAACAGAGCCGGTGTGAGCAGAGGGCATCTGCTGCAGAGGGCAGCTGCTCATCCGACTCTGTCCATATTGACTGAGCTGACAGTGTTACCCAACAACTATAATGAAGGCTTTGCTCTTACTCTGTGAGGGATGTAATTTTCAGCCGGAGATAATGCGTGATTCTCTCATAAAATGGTCAATTACAGATGCAGTGTCTCTGTAAGGTCTTACGGGTCTTTGACTAATTCCATTAATGTGTACCTCCGGGGTCTTGCTGATGTTCCCTGGAGTTGTTTTTTACCTTCAAATGAGAAAAATAACATTTGTGATGAATTAAATGCACCTAAAATAATTCCTAGCATGAACAGAAAAAGTGTGGACTTGAACAAAAACCTCCTTACAACCTACCTTAATGAACAGACATTAGCTCTGGCAGCACTGTTGCTGTGGTTAGCACCGTTAGCTGCTAGCCGTCGGCTCAGCCAACACATTTTCACTCCCAACTTGTCAAATATCGCTGCTTGGTCGGTGCCCCTCAACATCGGTGACCGACGCACAGTGTATCCCTCTTGCGTTACTATTGGACGGACCAGGGACGGTGTGTCAAGATACGCTCATTGCATGCACAGGGTCCTTTCAAAATAAACTTCCGTTTTCCCAGGATGTTTAGGTTTAGGCAACACAACCACTTAGGTAGGGTGAGGAAACAGTCGTGGTTGACGTTAGCTTCACTGACTAACGACTCACATGACTAATGACTCTATCTGGTGCGGAGAGGAGGACGTGTTGCTCTGGCTCTATCTATTTGGCATGGAGAGGAAGTTGTGTTGCTCTGGCTCTATCTGTTTGGCGACACCGCGGAGCTGCTTGACATGATATCCTCCTGGATCCACCTTCTCACATATGTTCCCATTATATGTATTAATTTTAGTTATATGGATTGCCTATGTTGTATTTTGATTATGTTGTTACTCTGTACACACGACATCTATTGCATGTCTGTCCATCCTGGACGGGGGATCCCTCCTCTGTTGCTCTTCCTGAGGTTTCTTCCATTTTTCTTTTTTCCCTGTTAAAAAGTTTTTTTTGGGGGGGTAGTTTTTCCTTATTCGATGAGAGGGTCGCACTGTAAAGGACAGAGGATGTCGTATCCTGTACAGATTGTAAAGCCCCCTTAGGCAAATTTGTGATTTGTCACTTTGGGCTATACAAATAAAATTGACTTGACTCACGTGACTGACGATACCATAGTCACATGACTAACAACAGACATGACAAAATAAGTCCACATTACTTTTAGTTTCACATGGGACACACACACACCGGTCTCCTGGTTGAAAGTCCTGTGTTTGTTTGACCCATCCACAGCGCTCCCACTCGCCCTGAGCTGATTCTCGCTCCATTAATACCAAGTCACTTGCTCCGACCGCCGAATAACGCCGCGGGTAGGTTTACATTGGAGTTAGTTGAAAGTCCGATTCGTCACATACTGTCACTTCGTCGGTTTCCGATGCCGCGGGGCGCTGCCTAATCAGCGGTATTTAACGAGTTGGGAATGAGACATGGTTGGCTCAGCCGTCTCCATGTTGAGATCCGTGTGGAGCTATCCCATCAATCATGCTCTGAACTTCGAATTTAGCATCTTCAATTAAAGGGAAGAAAATACGTATATGAGTGCAGGAACTAGTGATTTGAGACCTTAAATGACTGCTATAAGGAATTTCCCCTCACGACGCTTAACACATGCTGTACATATCTGATGAAGTAAAGCGAGAGAGAAACAAGAAGATGAGTCACAACTACTGCAGACTCTAATAATAATTTTTCATTTTCATTTCCCAAGTGAGAATGTTAAACATCCTCTGGTTCCAGCTCCTCCAATGTGAATATTTGCTGTTTAATATCATTGTTAATTGAATACATTTGGGGTTTTGACAGTTGGTTGGACAAAACAATTTGAAGATGTCACCTTAGGCTTTGCGAACTTGTTATTTTGTGATAATTTAACAGACTAAACAATGAATTGGCTAATTGCAAAACTGTTTGACAGATTGATTGATAATGGAAATTATCATTACAGTAGTTGCAGCCCTATAGCAACAACCTTTTGTGAGAGGAAGCAAAGTGCTTTATGGGAAATGCAGCGCTAACAACACTAACAATCCCCTCTGTTCTCTTTTGTGTTAACAATAATTATTTCAAGGTAATTTGAAAAGTGTTATGGATGTTTCAAATGTCACATATGAGACATAGGTAGGTAGGTGGATTTTTCAGTAAGTATTTGTGTTATATAACATGCTGTAGTGTGTTCATGAGCAAAATTAAAAATGTTCTCTTCTGGGATTGATAGATAATAATGAACGTACCTGTCAACAGAGACGGCAGCCAGTGTGAAGCTGCTGGCGTACATGGTGAGGTTGATGAAGAAGTGGACCACTTTGCACATGAAGGAGCCAAACACCCAGCCCTCCAGAGAGTAGATGGTGGCTTGGAAAGGGACGCAGAAGATGATGAAGAAGAAGTCGGCCACGCTCAGGTTGAGTATGAACAGATTGGTCGTGTTGTATCCCACCTGGCCGCTCCGCAGAAGCACGGCAAGCACCAGGCTGTTGCCGATGGTGCCCAGCAGGAAGATGAGGGAGAAGACCACGGACACGATCACGCTGGTCGGGTTCAGCTGGTAGCTCTCAGATACATTGGCCTGCCCTCCTGGCTTGCTGAAATCCTCAAAGTCAGCCATTTCTGAAATCTGAAGTCTGAAATAGAGAGAAGCAAATTATAATCACTATCCTAGAGCTTTTGATTGTTTTACTATGTCTTCTGGGCTCATGCACTGGTGGTTAAAAATGATAAAGGAGCTCACTCAGAGGGGGGTTTAATGAGTTAGTGTTTGCAACTTTTAAAATTATGCTAAAAAAGTTGACAAGCCTGCATGCACCAGAAGATTTCTTAATCCCCAGTAGAGACATGTCACACATATTAATAAGACAAGAATGAGAGGCTGTTTTTAATTGGATAGTGACGTATTGTCAGATGAGTCTAGGGAATATTTTCACAGCTTAATTACAAGTAAGGTTGCAATGCGGTTTAATTTGAATGGAGACGTAACTAGCTTCATTTAAATGGTAATGCTCAATTCACACTATATATTACACCATTTCTTTCTTTCTTTTTTTTTAAGGTTTGAGAAAAGAGGTTCACCTTTAAGGTGAAGATTTAATAATACACTGCTGAGAGTTGCTGGCTTCAAATATGAGCTAAAAGGTTTTCAGGTAAGTGGACGGAGCCACTTACAGCCAGCGATTCACCTCTTCTCCTATCTAATCCAAGGAATTGTGTCTCAAACCCAGAGCTGTCTGAGTGCTGCCCCCTGTTCGATTCGATTCACTCTCTGAAAAGAAGAAGAGCAGGAGTCCATCTCAGCCAAGAACACATCATCCACGGTGAGCATTTATCCCTCTCAATTTCTGACCAGTAACAACGTCACATTGGAGCTTCTTAACGTGTTGCAGTTTCGTGTTGCAGGGGGTGTCTCCAGTGACGTCAGTGTGCACTCTCAGGCTGGCGAGTGCTACAAAATTGAGGCTTGAAAGTAAAGAGGTGCACTCGATGGTGAAGTTGATGAGCCACAGTGAAGAGAATCTTACATTTAATTCCATGAAAGATTCTGGATGAAAATTATGGATGAAATATGAGTAGCTGAGAATATAAAACCAGTGTGTTTGTTTATATTCCATATTGTTCAGTAGTGGCATCAGTGTGTTGTTAAAGGGCAGGACCATTATTTTAGATTTTTTGAGGTTTTTGTGGCTTCCCAGTGATGTTCCTTATGTTTTCAAATCCAAACATTCACATTTTGGTAGAATTATGAATGTTTAGCGTCAAAATGCTGTTTTACCTAGCCCTTCTAAAAACTTTTCCCTACATGACCTGACAGATGACGCTGCTACAAATTTAAATCCTTATAGTCAGTCTAGTAACGTTACATACGGTAACTTAGATGGCTGTCAGCATGCTCCCAGTTAGGAGAAGCAGACAGGAGTACCAGCATGGAAGCTAAGCAATGTACTGTTGTGGACGCCGCGTTAATTCAGATCTGAAAGTCACACAATAACATAAACAAACTAACCAATGCAGCGGTAGACCAGCAACTCCCCGTGTTCTGCGAGGTAAAATTACGGCTTTTATCAATGGAGTCTGGTGTCTTTGAAAACAACCATATAACGGTTTCAGCTCCCCGTCGGAAAAGGCTGCCTGATGGTGAGGTAAAGTGGTGAAAATAGTCTAAATATAACGTACACTTAAACTGATAATGACTTCTTTTAGGTGGCTAAATTAAGTTTTTCTGCTGCTACCGTCCACAGCCACCTTATCTCACCATCAGACAGCCTTTTCCAGTTGGGAACTGAAGCCGTCATATAGCTCTCTTGAAAGCCACCAGACTCCATTCACAAAAACAGTAATTTTACCTAGCAGAACACGGGGGTATACATACAACGCAACTTAAAACAAATCTGAATAAACCCTTTCAGTTATTTCCAAACTTATTCCAGCTAACTTTGACTCAGCTGGTGCTAGCATTCACATTATTCATAACCTTAATTGACTGATTAGCTTCATGATTAGCTTAATTTGGTAACCTACATCACTGCTTTTTGCTATAGGCTGAGTGGGCGTCTCCATTTGAAAATCCCGAAAAAAGAACATAGATGGACCTTCCCTTTAAGAATTGATTGACATCTATGGGAATGAACTAAATCTGAATTAGGGCATGACAAGACCATTTAGTGGTATATAAACACAATTCCTAGGAGACAATGTTGATCAATTGGATTGGACATTAAGAATATATATCTTTAAACTTTCTCATCTCACATTATTATGCATTTGCCCGGCTTTCAAAAGACTATTCTTAGAATGTGAATTGGTAAGCTCTTGAGGTTGTGAAAAGCAATCTCAATGCACACCTGGAATAACAATGCTGACTGTCATTCAGTAGCTTCGGAGGTAATGGTGGGCAGCTGGACGCAGATGCAGCATCTGCTTGAAGTGCATTTTAATCAGCTCTTCATGCTGATTTCTGAGAAAAAAATTAGGAGAATCTAATTTTTCTTGCCATTCAGACTTCCAAGCAACACTTGTTCATTGACCGCTGACGGCTAATGTAAAGGGACAGTCTCCTGCGTCGAAAGAACTCCTTTTTGCATCACCTTCAAATGGTGGCCTTCAGTTAGAAATTGCTCTTTTGCCGGAGCCTTTCCGTGGCTCCAAATTGAACAGCAGTAGAAAAAATGTGGATCCAATTCTGTTATTGTCTTGGTTAATACCACAGAATTTGTGTTGTGCTTGCAATTTCCTATCATGAGAAAAATGAAACAACTTACATATCTCATACCACCATGCATGCCAGGCTCAGACTACAACATCACATCAAAATTTGATTATTTTACATGGAATCACCCTAAAGCGAGAATGTAGCTTGATCTGAATGAACTGCAGAAGCATGAATGAAGGTTGTTTATTATCCTAACAGACACGCATTTTATGTGAAAGACATGCAGCATGATTAATTAATCCCCCATCACATATCTGTGGCAGTATAAATGCAACCATTTATAAAACTCACGGAGCTGAATTGACATAGCAGCACTGAGAAGCTCAGATGGCAACTTCTAGATAGACAGAAATGATGAAGAAATCAATCACATAAGTGTTATTTTTTCACGACAGTAAAGCAAAATCACAGGGAATAAAAACTCTAAATATAGACCATTAAAAACTGATGTTGTGACAGTATTTTAAGTCATCCTCAGGCTTCCATACTTCCCTTCCTCAAATCTCAGCATAACCAGCCTAAAATGAATTATTAAACAAGATTAAACTTTCAACATCCTTTGTGCATAAACTCTGCTGCCTCTCTGTCTGCATAAGCGCAATCGTGACTGAGAGAAAAATAAACAGTGAGCACAGTCAATGGCAAATAAATGACACTCGGGTGGTTGGTGATGCTGCTGCAGAGAAATTTCCCCCCACATCTCTGTGTGTCAATACCTGACTTCAGCATCCTCTTTCATGGTGAGGCTGAATCCTCGTTTTTTTCCCACTAAGGAAGACAATCTGGACTGATATTGAATATCTGACTGCAGTGGGATATCAGGGCTACGACTCCAGCCAGAACATGTGCAAGAGTCTCAGGGGGAATCAGAGCAAAGAGGGATAGACAGACAGTACAGGAGCTTTATGAGCTGTTGATAAAGCGAGTGGGACCTGACAGCTTGTGGAATTTGAAGACTTTGGCTGAGCTCAGTGTGACGGTTATGAGGGTATAATTAGAGTTTTTGGAAATGAAACAATAGGGAATGGAAACAGCGTAGCCAGAGAGGAGGAGGAGGTGGAGGGTGATGATGGGGATGTAGCACAGTTTAAACCAGATTTGGTGGGAAAACATCTTCATTTTCACTTCCTTTTCCTACAGCATTAAAAAATGATGAGCAGGCACAGATAGGACAACAGATTACATCATCATATTTTTGCATATTTTTTAATAAACAACAGAGCTATAACACGCATGATATTAAAGCTTTCATCTGGCAGGTGTTAAACACAGATTAACAACCAAACTTTAGATATCAGCCAATCAGCTTTCTGCATCTTGTAATCAAATGATTAAAAAGGAAAAAATTGATTGTGTGTGTCAGAAAATTTGAATTGCAAATGTTATTCTCAACATTTCTATTCCACACAAACAACAGCAGAATCAGCATGCAGCTCAGGCAGATGCAGTATGATAAAACCTACCAGGCTGGTGATGATGGGTGGACAGCATCCAAAGCTTCCTCTCAGATTAAGACTCCCAGCAGACCTGCTCTGTTAAGATGCTCATACTCTTCACGCCGAAGCCTCTGTTCTCCCAGTGTTCATCGCTATCTGCCTGTGTTGCTGGTATCTTACTCTTTCTCCGCCTCCCCTCCTCCTCCTCCTCTCCTCCACCCTCCACCCTTCTCTCCCCCTAGCGAGGACTCCTCCTCCACATTCACTTTAATGTTCACTCCTCACTGCAGAAAAGGCTTGCAGAGCAAAGGTATGGAGGGAAGCTGCAGCGCCGGGCAATCTATCAATGCATAATCAGGAGGTTTCCCTGTCAAATAACCCCAAAGCAATATTGATTGCTGCACGTGCACCCAAATCAGTCTGGCTTGAGGCAGTGACCTTTGCATTTACATTCATCTTTACCATGGCTTGTTATGTAGAGATTGAAACCATTGTCTGCTGAGAGAGAGAGCACAATTCAATTCAGAGAAAACACTCAGGAGGGAAAAATAATACTGTCTGTGTGGACATCGTTGGAGCTTTAATTTATGTGTAACTTTTAGGATCAGATTAATCACTTGAGGAATTTGATTTATGTATTAAAACTAGTTTACGTGCGAGATGTCAACAGTAAATGCGGTTCAGGTAACAAATCTTGTGCTGTAGGCGATGTTTAGGTGCATCTTTATTCATGATCGTAGTGTAGATACATCCTCAAGCTAAACAATAATACAGGCATGCCTGTTAGTCCAGGGATCTCAGTGGTTAACAGCTATGGAGGGTTTAGATACATTAATACAGGCTAATAATTGGACTGTCACAGCTTACAGGAATGGTTATCATGAAATACGTGCATGAAAGTCTCTCCTAGCTTGATTAAAAGCATATTACTGTATTGATTACTTGCTTTTATCACCTATATGTTGCACACAAATATAACTTTTAGTACTGATTATTGAGCAAGGTATGAATGGAATTCAAGAAAATTGTGTCGTGTTTAAACTATTATTGAAAAAGCATCCTCTGTAAAGATGATATTTCTATATGGACCCCAGAAAGAATTATGCTTCAGCACCTAATGGAGATCCAAGTAAAGAAGCAAACAAAGAAAGAAATGATAAAAAAAACAAACACAGAATACAAATCGTAGTATGCCAGAGGTAAATGAAAAGGTCACAAGAATGAGTAAAGGGTCAAGCTGACTTTTTATCAATTCAAGGGTAAGCGCAGGACAAGAATGACTCATGCAACAGAGGAATACAAAGAAAAAAGAAAAAGCTTCTTAATAACACACTTTGTAGGTTTATGATACAAATGCATGAAACAAAGAGGAAAATTGTTATTTTAAACATAGACTGTAGACATAGTCACCGCGACGTCACCCATCAGCTTGTGGACTGCTGTTTTGAAGCCTTGAGTTCGTCATTTTGGCTGTCGTAATTTGGTTTTCGCCGTCTTGGATTTTACCCTTCGCCATCTTGGTTTTTGGTCATCACCATCTCAATTTTTGGCCGTTGCCATCTTGGTTATTTGCAACCAGACGTGACCCAACAAGGTGGAGCTAAGTACAGCAGACCAAAAAGGTTAGAATTAACTTTCATGAACTAAATACACACTGTGAAAGGGTTCAATTTGTAAGACGAAAACACGGACAATTCCCAGACCGGACAACGCCGTGGTAGCAACCTGTCAATCCCGTGGTAGCCACGCCCTAATACATACCCTGCTTTATGGTCTATTCGACTCTAAATGGGACCGTAATCTACTAAATGAACATCATGCTGTATTGAAGAAGACTTGAAACTAGCGATTGAGACCATAAACTCATGTTCACAATGTTTACTGAGGTAATAAATCAAGTGAGAAGTAGGCTCATTTTCTCATAAATTGATAGCAGATAGAGTTGCTCACTGATTTTGAACGTTACAATGCATATTTTTAATGTTTATTTATCTGATTCCTGACAAATTTTACAGATTTAGCTTCATATTTTAATAATAGTATTCAGAATGTAAGGTCCACATGTGTGTGTGTGCTCCTCATGCTTTCTGCTGCTCTTTTTAACCCAATCATTGTACCTCCACCCACCCACCCATCCATCAAACTATCGAGTGTGCGCTCAACACCTCTAATAAGGGATCCATATGGAGAGAAGTAGAGACGGCGCCAAGCTCTTGTTATGGTGAGTACTGACTTCCCCCTCATTTATTTACTCACTGGTTCAATTGCAAACCCAGATGAGTCATTCAAACATCACTGCCAGTGTGAATAGAACATATTTTGCCAAATCCACAGGGTCCGACGTGTCTCGGGAGTTGGCTCAGGATCCTGAATCCTGATTCAAATGCAACCTCCCAACCTTCAGTCTGACTGGTTCCTGGCTCCTCTGTCTCCCGACACACAAGCTTTGACACGCTGTCTGCGTCTGCTGTCAGCCATCATCCATCAACCAACGGCACGACACCGGGTCAGACAGAACAGCAGGATGGAGCATGATGTCCACTCTGAGAAACAACCCATGGGAAACAAAAGCATCCATTACTTTGCATTATTATGATTTATACTGCTGTCACTGTGCCATTTATTATTGCACTTACAGGTTTTTTTCAATATCTCTGCCCTGCTTCTACATTTGACAGTGACATGGCTAATCTGAAATTCATCTCACTGTTCTTCTCCTCAGTGTACATACGCGTATTGATGGCTAACACTGATTAACAAAGTTACCATGTTGATTCGAGTTGAGATAAAAATCTATCTTTCCACTGACTCCTTATGTAACGGGACCACCCTCCTTTTAAATGGAAGGTGATGAATTTGGCCGGTTGGTTTGGACGATGATGGATTCTGGCCTCAGTGTATAAGGAAAATTAACATTCAGAAATACCTCTGGGTGTTGTTTCATGTGAGCGTTTCCATGGCAACCACAGATTGAAAGGATGGCGAGAACACAGGATTGATTTCCACCCAGAACACAAGGAGTAGCATGACATTTTACAGAGTAGTCTGCATAGAAATGCAGTGCATTGGTGAATTATTAAAAGACAGCTTCAGGCCAACAGAATCAAAGACATTTCCTCCGCTAACTTAAACCTGAAAGATTTCTCTGTAGAGTTCAACGGTACGATTGTCAGAGTAGCCATTCTTTCACTGTTTGACAACGATAATAAAGCGGATCAAATCAGGCTCCCCTAATGAATTCAGGCATATGGCAACACTCATCAGCTGTTTGTCTCCACTTAACATCCAATTAACATTAATGACAAGACAGCATAACTTCATGCTTCTGTTTTACAAATATTACAGTCATTATATCTAATGTGGATCCATTGTTGCAGAGATGCGCTCTCAGAAAATGCAGAATATTTTGCAGTGACATGAGGTGACACTGTTTCTGAGCTGATAAAAGCAGAGTGAAATGTAACCACTGTAGCCTGTGTGAATAACAGCCTCAGTGTCGACAAGCAATCAAATAGCTGCTGTAATAAAAGTGTGACAAAACTACTGATAGAATCATTAACTTCAAGATGCAGCACCTCTAAAAGAATTACATATTCTCAACTCAATTACGCCAGACAAACTTATTAATTAGTCTCCTGCCAAGCTTTCAATATTGACGTTTTTACAGTAGAGATCAATTACATTGTGAATGAGTGGTTTATATGCCGCATCTGGAGCTTGCTTTATTGGTCCCCTCTCAGTGCACAAAACTAATCACAGCTACAGCCTCAGAGGAAATGAGTGGTGTGAAGTGTTAACCTCGTGCACCTTGGCTCGTGATCACTGGAGCATGTACATTAGCTGGAACCTGTTGTGCTCAGACTCGAGTGCCTGCGCTGTGCTGATGGATCAATCAGTCCAGCGGTGGAAGAAGTACTCGGATCTTTTACGAAGTGAAATACAACAGTTTAGAAATATCCAATTACAAAAGGGGTCCTGCATTCAAAGTAAAAGTACAGAACTAGGTACAAATATCAAAAGTAAAAGTAGTCATTCTGCAGAAAAATGGCCCCTGTGACTGATTATTTTATATTATATTATTATTGTTAATACTGATGTATCAATATTAGGGCTGTCAATCAATTAAAATAGTTAATTGTGATTAATCGCAATTTAATCACACATTTTTTATCAGTTCAAAATGTACCTTTAAAGGATATTTGTCAAGTATTTTATACTTATTAACATGGGAGTGGACAAATATGCTTGATGCATGCAAACGTATGAATATATTTACCATTAGAAATCAATGAACAACACAAATCATTGACAAATATTGTCCAGAAACCCTCACAGGTACTGCATTTAGCATAAAAATATGATTAAATCATAACATGGCAATCTCAAGCCCAACAGGCAACAACAGCTGACTTTCCCAAAACTGCATGTGATTATCATAAAGTGGGCATGTCTGTAAAGGGGAGACTCGTGGGTACCCAGAGAACGCTTTTTCATTCACATATCTTGAGGTCAGAGGTCAAGGGACCCCTTTAAAAATGGCCATGAAAGTTTTTTCACGGCAAAATTTAGTGCAAGTTTGGAGCGTTATTTAGCCTCCTTCACGACAAACTGGCATGGTGGTTGGTACCAATGGATTCCTTAGGTTCGTAAGATTAGGATAGTTTCATATGATGCCAGTATCTTCATTCTAGCTGTAAAACTGAGCCCGCTATAATCTAAAAATGTATTGCATTAATGCGTTAAAGACATGAATGGCATTAAAACAAATTTGGGTTAACATGTTATTATCGCGTTAACTTTGACAGCACTAATCAATATATAAGTAGCATTTTACTGTTGTCGCTGATAACTAACTTTACATGGAGTTTACTCCAGTGGTTCCCAATCTATAGGTCGGAACCCCACTAAAGGGTCACATGATAAATATGGGTGGTCTTGAGATGATTAAACTGGTAAGATCTTCTGGTTTAATCTTTAACTATGCATATATTTTATATGGTTATCTATTTTTTAATGTAAAATTGTAATCTTAAAATTAACTAACTTTAGCTGTCAAATAAATGTAGTGGATTCAAAAGCACAATATTTCTCTCTGAAGTGTAGTGGATTAAAAGTAAAAAAAAAAAAAAGAAAGAAAGTAAAATACAAGTACCTCAAAACTGTACTTAAAGGTGCTATTGATAACATTTATAACTTTCAGCCACTAGACGTCACACCTTGTTAGAAGTCTTCTTAGAAGTGGGAACCAAACGTCTTCCAGAGAGATAAACAAAACATTAATTTTGGACCCGCCAAATTTTTTTAAATGATTACTTCACAATTTTAAGCAAACTCTGTGGATGTATTATTTTTAATATTTGTTGACATAAAAATGTTATCATTGAGTCCTTAATGTACAGTAATTAAGTACCTAGTTACTTTCCACCAATGGCTGAGTACCATGTCATGTCATACAGTAGTCTCGGATTGTGCGTCTTTAAATTAACCAGTCTCTCTCTGTTTGCTGCCAGTATGGATAAAACAACAATTATTATTATGCACACAGAGCAGAACAGGCAGTTAATGTGTTCAGTATGCGGGAGAGTGTGTTACTTGCTTCTGGCCACTTTGCCACTGGGAAAAGAAATATTGACCGATTCATCCACAGCCATGCCAGCACAGATCTGAGGACTTTACCTTGTGTATGCACCACTCTGAGTCAGAGTGGTATTTAGGCTATTGGGTGCCTTTGTTTCTTTCCTAAATCCTCTTAGTCCTGCTGCAAGATTTCAAACTTTATCATTTCAGCAAATGCGTCACTTTCAATGAAAAGCTGAAGAATTTACTGTATTCTCGCGCCGCCATTCAAATTATGTGGGAAGCCTTCAAGGCTGCATGCGCTGGTTGAATCATTACTCATCCTACACAAAGTAGGTGACGTTACACTGAAAAGACGGAACAAGCTGATGCTGAAGTACTTATTCATGAAAAGAGATGACTTTGGGAGGATTACAAGAATGGAAAGAAAGATGCTTACATACTAGCTGAATGTGAAAGGAAATATTCAGTGACTGACTACAGTCAGCTATCAATGGTTCACAACAGATCATTGTTTTACTATCCTTCTAGAAGTGGATACATTGGATTTGGATGAAATATTGTTTCAGATAGACATGCTCATTTTGCCTCGTGAAAGATCATATCTGACGTTTGGTTTGTTCACAGCTTTGGTCCAGAGTAAAATATCTCAACAACCACTGGATGGAGACGTTCATGTTGCCATGTTGGATGAATTCTAATAACTTCGGTGAAGCCTTGACTTTTCCTCCAGCGGCACCGTGAGTTTCATATTTGTGGTTTAGAGTCAGATGTTTCAAGAACTATTGGATACGTTGCCATGAGAATTGGTACAGACATTCATGCCCAAAGATGAATTGTAACAACTTTGGTAACCCACCCTCCCCCCTTCCCATTGTTTACATCTATCACCAGATCAACATTTTAATTTGGCAAAAACTTTGGTTTATAACCAAATTCTGTCAAAATTAATGACATTCCCATCAGCCTCAGCTATATCTTGTGCTTAGTGCTGATTAGCAAATGTTAGCATGCTAACTTAAAGGACAAGTGTGTAACAATTAGGAGGATCTATTGTTAGAAATGTAATACAATATTAACTAGAATGGCAATCGGAGAGCGCAGAACCTGAGAACGATTGCCCCCCCTCTCCGTTCAGCCTGTGCCATCATCCACGTGTATTTTTGTTTATGTTGAGATCAGCTGTACGTAGCGGAGTATCGTAAAACACTTCATTCAAACTGGACAGAAACAAAATAAAACTCACCTAAACCATCGTCGTTACTCTTTCCAACAATCACCAAGTGTGCTTTGGTCGAACTCAACTGTAATTTCATAGAGTTTAATGTGAAAAAACGCCAAATCAACAGTTTAGTTTAGTATATAATCAACTGAAACTAAAAGTCGTTGTGTTTTTGTTAGCTTAGAATTAGCCGTTAATATCTACATAGGGAGTGGGTCCCCTCTCCAAGGAGTCCACCATGTTGCACCGCCATGTTTCAACAGTATCCCAGAACAGACAAACCAAACGTTGTTAACTTTTCCTGCATGAGCCAAAGTCAATAACGTTACCGTCGCCGCCGCTCTCTCTCTCTCTTGCTTCACCACTCACTTCCCACGTACACACACACTCACTGCATCAGCTCCAAATGACCGACACTACTCTTACAACAAATGGCTCCAAAGAGGGCCATTCGCGTTTTTGCGTCGGCCACCGTAGCTCTCCAGCGCGCTTGGCACACAGGAGAGGCTTTTGGTTGCAATCTCCTCACCTCACCTCTAGATACCACCAGATCCTACACACTGGACCGTTAACTAGGATGGTGAACATGGTAAACATTGTACCAAGGTCTACTAAACATAGCCTGACTGTGGTCTTTTAGTCTTGTTATAATCGCAAAGTTTATGGATTAAATTACCTGTTTATAGCTAAGAAAGCTAAACTAAAAAGGATTGTTTTCAGTATATTGTTGAATGAACATAGTATTGGAGCAAATCTCTCATCAGTAGGCAGCCGATTTCATAGGTGCACAAACACAGACAGCTTTGCAGTGAGCTCTGGAACTGTGAGTCAGAGAAGAAACGAAATCCAAAGCAAGCACTAATTTAGCCTCATCAGCAGACTCATCACAGCAGCAAAATCAGCTTTGATTGCGGACAGAAATATTGCATGGCAAAATGCCACCATGGGTCAGTCCAGAGCTCAGCTACATACTGTATATCATTATCCCCTGGTTGCCATGGAAACCAATGCAGATGATGTCGTGTGTGCACTTAATGTTGAGGACGACAGATTTGGGGTGTGATTCCACTGGGGTTGTTTTTCACTGTGCCAGTTACAAAAACAGAAGCATGTGAGGCTGAGCAGAGCAGACATCTTCTTCAAAGAGTGTTTTGCTTTTTTGTGAAGGAACCTGACGCTGACAATATTTCAACTTTTCAGAATTTTGGCAGTGCCGCTTTTCTGAAAACTGACAGTTTAGAGGTATCAGATGGTATTAGTGACATTGTCCTCACTCCATGGTGATCAGACTGAGCAGTGAAGCAGGAGAAAAGCCACCATCGACCTGATCTACGGACAGCGCTGGCCATTAGATTATAGGATTATTGGTGAGTGTAAAAACTGTCTTACAAAGCATTATCTCCTCTTGCTGCAATAAAACAGTAATTTCCAGCACTTTCCACTTCCAATACGAGCATTTTTCTTCATACTGTTAACACGATTACTGTTATTAGTTCAAGCATCCACAGCTCCAAATTCAAGTCCACTCTATGTGTGATCCAGACTTAGTGTGATATAAAGCCAGGACTAGGGTTTGTTAGCAGTGCTTCTTCAAAAGGCCTTTATTAGAAAACAGACAGTCGTGGGTTAAGCCTGCTGTCACTTCAGGTATGAAAGAGTTTGTTTTGACCCCGATCGAATCACACTGATGTTCATGGAGAATCCTTCAGTGAATCATGGAAGCATTCATTAGCCTCAGAAACCCCACTTCAAACAAAACATTATCAAAACCGTGCTCACAGTGCCATGGAAGAATGATTGCTTCAGCATGACTGGAAGAAACAAGAACAATAAGGAAAGTTAGAAGGAATTGTACGCAGGAGAAACACAATTACTTTGGATTCAAAGCAGACAACCACCTTCATCATCGGAGAAGAGGCCATGTGAGTGCTAAAATACTGTTATATGGATATAATATTGAAAACACAAGACTTTTTGTTGTATAAATCATAACTTCTCAGCCTCAGAGCTGCTTTCCCTGGTAGCTTTTTCAGACATCTGCGGCTGCTGAGAACATCATGAACCCACAAACAGCTCTGAAACCATTGAATTCTGCCCTTGGCCTCAGACATAAGAACACAATATACCTATAATGCTTTATGATACTGTGTATACTCACAAATGGGAAATGCTCCAACCCAGCACACCACAGCTTCAGCTGTATGATTGAAAACAATATTCTGATTAATTATTAAAACCAGACTGAATAAATGCTGCTTGCTAAAATTAAATGTTCATGTGTGTAATTACTATTATTACTATTATTATTAATTATGGATGCAAGCAAGAATCATTTGAACAAAACATACAATTCCTCTTGTAACAATCAAGCAACAGGTGTACAACTTTTGTATGTGAAATATTTCATTGTCACATTCTACATTGTCAATTATATATAGAATTTGTATATATACATATATATATATATATGTATATATATATGTATGTATGTATATATAACTTTGTATTTCCGGTTCCAATGTTTGTTAATACAGTAGCTGACAGGAAGTAAACTTGGACCAAAGCGGTTGCCCTAGCAACAGAACAGCAATGAAAAGGCATATGGTGACGTTGCGCTTCTATTGGCTGGGTGGCATCAGCTATTTGCAATGCTTCACTGTGATTGGCTCATTCACAGTGCTGGTAACGTCCAATCACATTCACTCAGGTGTGCAGCACGGACATTTGTAAACCTGTGACATATCACTGCTAGAAGTTGTTTGTTGCTGCAGCGGATGTGACACAGTCTGACATGTCTTGTTTTTTTAATCTAGACTTGATTAAGGAATAAATAATTATGCCGGGAGTCAGAGGTAAGTGTCTGCTGATGTGCTGCATGTGTTTTCATCCAGTGACATTACATTTTGGCTCAGTACTGTATACCTGTTGGTTATCTTTGCTTGGTGATGCCAGTAGTAGTAGTAGTGCCATGCTTGCAGGTGATGTTGTGCTGCTGAATCTCTGTGTGTTAATTTGAAATCTCTGTATATTATTTTGCATTGAAAATATATATATATATATTCATGCCGCAGTTTGCTAATTTCTTGTGGTGTTGTCTGTCTGCCTTGTTGCTGTAATGTCCAGAGAGATCATGTCGAGGATATAGGTCCTATTGGCAGGTTGAAATAGTTTTGGTGGTTTTCTATTTAGTGGATTACTAGAACACTTTACTCAAACTTTGATTTATGGTTATTCATATCATAATGGAGCCTATAGGCTAATAGAGCTGCAATGATTCATTGATTAGTTGTCAACTATTAAATTAATAGCCAACTATTTTGATAATCAATAAATTGTTTTAAGTATTTTTTACGTAAAAAAAATATATATTATTTTTAATTATAATAATTAAAAATAATAATAAACTGATTCCAGCTTCTTAAATGTTAATATTTTCTGGTTTCTTTACTCCTCTATGACAGTAAACTGAATATCTTTGAGTTGTGGACAAAACAAGACATTCGAGGACGTCATCTTGGGCTTCTTTGGGAAACACTGATTATCATTTTCCACCATTTTTTTATATTTTACAGACCAAACAACTAATTGACAGATTAATCGACAATGTAAATAATCATTAGTTGCAGCCCTAGTCTATAAAGGAAGTGAGTTATTTTGTCTTAACTTCCTGTCCACACCAGAAGTCGGAATATGTTGCACTGTGTGGATTGACATCTGCTGTATGTGATCACTTTGCGCCTACATGTGAGCAAATATCTGACCAGTTTTATAATGTATATATACAATGTATGTATGTTTAATAATGTACAGCATGAAGGACTGCCAGAGATGAGAGAAAATTAGACTTGTTTTCTTCAGCTCTCTACCCACACAGTACCAGGAGCAGCTGGTCATCTTACTGTTCTAATAGTCATGTGACCGGTCAGCGTGTCGGTATTTGTGTTTATAAGTTATTATGAATCGAATAAGTCTGTGGGGGTTCGCTCTCTCAGCAGAATCCTTGTCGTTGCCCGGATCCATCAAACAGACTTTTCTGCCAAAATATTCTATAAATGGTCAGTTTCCTGAACAGAAGTCTCTCACTGAAATGGGCTCTTCTCCAGATTTCTAGAAAGCTCATTTTGTTCACTTTACTTCATGGTTGTGATGATTTATTGATGAATAATTTAACAGGATGTTTTTCCATGGACCCAAAACACTTGATAACAGCCTTTAAGTTTTTCTTCTCTGACTGCCAGACTAATGCCGCATCATGAAAGGAAAAAAAATACTTTAGTTTGATATAACTTGGTGCATAAAATGGGTAGAAGTTTTTTGTAGAAAACTTGTTTTAGGGGTGATGTAGGTCCATATATCAACAACTACTGAGTGCATTGCTATGACATTTTGTAATGTGTACATTCATGGCTCCCAGAAGATGTATCCTTTAGTGATCCCCTGACTTTTCCTAGCGCCAACACGAGGTTGACATTTGTGATATTGAGTGAAATGTCTGCACAACTATTGGATGGATTATCATGGATTTTCCCTCAGGATGATTTGTAATCCCTTTTCATCCAGCGCCATCGTCAGGTCAAAAATTAATTTTGGCTTATGACCTAAGCTAATGACATATCCATCAGCTTCAGTCGTACTTTGTATTTAGAGCTAATTAGCAAATGTTGGCGATCGTAGTAAATATGGCTACATTCCATATCGCATACTTTTTCTTTTTACTTTTACTACGTACTGCAGCTGCCTTTACAAAGTAAGTATGCGTTGCATGCATGTACGCATACAATTGGGACACAGGCTACTACTTTGTCATAACATTGCTCCTTGAAATTTGACCCTCTTGTTCATATATCCGCTGCGCAGAAGATTGTGGGTCAGAATAGCTGCACAGCTGCGGGGTCACTAACATGGCTGCAGACTCTGCATCTTGTTTTCTAATGTGCCACTGAGAATCAGCTCTTCTTTTGAAATCACCGTCGCGCATTTAACACAACACTTTAATTTTTTGCTCTTTGACACCTGCGGGTTGAAATGCACCCTCTGTGGATGTAAGACATGCTTCACCCCTGGGTGCCATGCCATTGCTTCAATAAATCCGAGGTGATGAATCCGCTGTGGGACTAACTAGTGAAAATATGCTAAGGTCTGTTGAAGCTGTTTCTTTGTAATATGAGAACATTTACTTCCTATTATTATTTTCTATGACTAACACACATAACTTGCTGAAATAATCTCCCTTGTGATATAAATTTGATTGTGCCCAGAAGAGCGTCTCACCCCTGACTGACCTGAACTGGCATCATATTATTGATCGTGGTGCAGAAGCTCCCCTGTGTCCTTGGGCTGGTTGAAGTATGAATCTGGTGAGAAATGAGGAGCAGAGATAATTACAAGCAGCAGCACGGAGCCAGAGTACTAAAGAATGACAATTTGATTAATGGAAGCTGAAGTGGGGAAAAACAGGCAGCACTCAGAGATGCCATAACAGAGTTTCAGTCTTCTCCTGATGTTCATCCACATCCTCAGGCTTGACATTACCAAGAACCCAACTGGAGAAGAAAATTACCTTTTGACAAATTAGCTCAACTTTGAACATAAGAATCTTAAAAAACTAACTGACACAACCCTGAATGACAAAATAATCCAAAATAGTTTGAACGGTGTTGTGTCTTCATATTTGGCTGTATACGGCATATTTTATGTCACTTTAAAGGGACTATTTATAACTTTCACAAATTGCTTGTTAACAGCGACACCTGTGGCCGTTAAGTCAACGAAAGTCAGCGTCGGGCTCGCGTTTGCTCGCTCTACATAGACATGAACGAGCATCGCTCAAAACAGTGAGGAAACACACGTCAGTTAAAACCACAATATCACTCTATATTTCACCTGCTTGGCAGTAATGTTAGCTGACCAGACGAAGGTCTCTCCATGAATCAATGCTGATCCTAGTGTTGGCTTGGAAAAGCGGGTCGGTGCCGGGGCTGAAGGAGGAAGAGAAACGTTATCGTCTCCCGACTGCGCCCGCAGGGAGACACCGGCACCCGGTCGGAGACGATAACGTCTCTCGCTGTGGAGCCCCGTCACTTCACAAGACACGGGAAACCTCTGTTGGTCTGGAGGAGCTGCAGCATTTATTTCTGCACAAACGTCCACTGTACATTCACTAGATATTCTCAGAGCTACTTACTCTCCTGCAGCTGTGTAGTAAGCGCGCATGAACGTCTAGAGGTGGAGCGAGACAGCGAAAATGCGTGCGGTGTGTGAGTGAAGGCAAGCAGGCAGAGGAGCAGACTCCGGCCACACGCTCGCATATGCGAGTGCGCATGGGATCCCGACCTGGTAGATTTATACCTGTAAAAAGTTACAAACAGTCCCTTTAATACAATTCATTTTATAAATTAAACCTTTTGACTTCCTTATTTCACAATATGGTAACACATTCTATGACGGCCATGTCTATAATAAGAAAATGAGCCTACTTCTCACTTGATTTATTACCTCAGTTTACCTTGTAAACATGAGTTTATGGTCTCAATTGCTAGTTTCTAGTCTTCTTCAATACAGCATGATGTTCATTTAGTAAATTATGGTCCCATTTAAAGTCAAATAGACCATAAAGCAGGGGATGCGACGGTCAAAATGCTTAACTCGAGGTTTCAAAACGGCAGTCTACAAACCAATGGGTGTCAGCACGATGACGACGTCCACTTTTTATATACAGTCTACGGTTGTTAGCTGTAAGTGCTGTGTTAGCAGTGAGTTGTTTGATTCAAGTGGTTGCTGACTGCTCTGTTCAATGTATTTATTTCCACCAACATCAGTTTGGGGAACGCATAACTTTTATGTATCAATAATTTGCATCAATCAATCTTCATTGCGTTCAAACTGGCAGGAGTTGTGGAGTTCTGAGGGTGACCTCAGCTCCCTTTACTCATCTGTACACTTATCACTTTGTGAAAAGGTATATTAAATCAATCAGTCCAATCTCATGGCCCATTTACTTGAGCACCATGTCCTCCAGTGTGTGTGTGTATGTATTTTAGCATACGATGAGTTTTCACTGTGTCCCATTCTCTGACCTGCTTCGTACTTGTACACCACTCATCTGTTCAATGACATTGAGAAAAAACAGCATTACACTCCAGTCTGTCCCACTTTCATGCCCCAATGAGTGTCAAGTATACTTAATATTTTGAATAAAACCATACCCACTGAGTTTTAAGAGCTCTTACTGTCAGCCTCTGGCTTCCTGTGTTTTAAATGGCTCTAATTAATGTCTTTTTCCGCTGTGCTGTTATCAGATTTTCATCCATAATAATATCCAAAGACATAAACGACACTATTGGTCTTAGAATAGGAGCAGTAAATATTTTAAATGCACTATGCACAGTACAGCATGTGGTCTGAACTGCATGCACAATAAAATAATTGTTTTCTGTTTGCTGCTGATAACACAGCAGTGTTTTCTTCTGTTCTGCAGCTAGAGTATAGTGGGAAAATAATGACTAACCAGCAGTGCCAAGTAATAAGTACGGTGGTGCCAATAGTGTCAGCTGTGTGGGGTTTATGGCCTATTAGCGTCAGACCAGCTCAGGTGCTGGTGCTGCTGGTGAACCAGTTGGACATCTCAAGTCAAGATGATACATGTTTTTAGCTGATGAGTTTCTCCATATTGACTCACCATACAGTCAGCTAAAGTGAATCTGTTTCACACACATAATTGTTACCATAGCAATCAATTGTGTAAAAAAAAACCTACTCGTGAAAATGTGAATTTTAGTTGTTTCTGCTGTTGTTAGACCACATCCAACTTTTCCATCAGCAGCGACAACAAAGTGACGATGTTGGTCCACTCTGCTCTACTCTGTTCTCCTGCTGTGATGGGAAATGACTTTCGTGATAACCAGGAAGTTGGAGCTTGTTAGAGTTCTGTGCTTTTCCTCCGCAAACCCTCCAGGTCATAAATCTCCAGCTGGGAAACATGAATTTCCCTCGGGATCAATAAAGTTACTGTGTATCTATCTAGCTAACATATCTCCATCTTGCATGAGTGTGTGTGAACAATCACAGTTTTTACAGAAACGTGGAAAACTAATGAATCATTGGGGCCTTCAAATTAGGGCTGCACAATTAATTGAATATTAATCGCAATTTTGACTTCCCACAATTAAATGAACATGATCGACTGCGATATGATGTTTACAATGCACCGCTGATAGAAAGACTCTGCTGCATAGCAACTGTCCTAAGTGTGCCTGAGGTCACAGAGCCTGTCTCGTTCACCATGCTTTGTCGGTGTGACCTTTTTGCCGTGTCATCACCATTCTATATCTATACAATCAATGTGTCTTTATGATTGAATTGTTTACAAGAGCACAACGTTCTTCATAGATCTAGCCTCTTAATTTGGCTCTCAATTGCACCAGATTGATGCATTTAACTTTAAAATGTAGCTACAACATTTAGGGTGAATATTCCTGTATATTTTCATATGGTAATATACAGTATATCGAGGAAGAAAGAAATTGCAATGTCAGTTCTTTCCAATATCGTGCAGCCCTAATCTGTACATAAGCAGGAATGTAGCACTACATGGAAGAGAAAGCAGTTCTCTGTTTATTTAAATTTTAAAACGCAATGAAAATATTTTGTAGCTAAAATCAATGAATAATCATGATAAATAATCGTGATCTCAATATTTATCAATATAATCTTGATTACCATTTTGCCCATAACCGTGCAGCCCTACCTCGAATTCTACATAATATGAGCTTTTATAAACTGATATTATTTTGTGATATAGAGTTGCAACTACCGATTATTTTCATTGTTGATTAATCTTTTGAGTATTTTCTCTATTAATCAATTAGTTGTTTGGTCTATAAAATGATGAAAAATGTCAATCAGTGTTTCCCAAAGCCCAAGATGAAATCCTCAAATGTCTTGTTTTGTTCTCAATTAAAATATATTCAGTTTACTGACATAGAGGAGTAAAGAAACCAGAAAATATTCACATTTAAGAAGCTGGAGTCAGAGAATTTTTACTTTTTTTTTCTTAAAAAAAAATACTCAAACTGATTAATTGATTATCAAATTAGTTAGTGATTAATTTAATGGTTGACAACTGATTGAATAATCATTGCATCTTTAATTATAATATATTTTAATTAAGTCTATTCTGAGTCACAATCTGGTCTAAGATCATTATGTCTCTACTATAAAGCAAGGAAGTGTGTGTAATAAATCAAAACATTGAGCAATACAGTGTTTGGTGTTTTATTGGCTTATTTTCAATATGCTAATAAAAATCCTTTCCACTTTAATAAAATTACAAACCTTTACTTTTGCAAACTGATATTCATGAGAACTATAACATCCACTCAGTTATTTGTTGACAGAAGAATTTCAACTCTTCTATCAAAACACTGGCAACACAAGGTCATAATGTTGGACTACTGTGAAGACATTCACCGGTCTCATGGCCATGTTCCTTTTTGTCCCCATCAAAAGTGAATCATCGCAGCTCATTCAGAAACAAAATCCTCCTGGTTTGACAAAGCAGCAGTCAGTCAGAAAAGCCTTGAAACGAATCCAAATGACTCAAAGGAGATCATGTAAGCATTCATCGCTGAGATTAAAAAGATACTCGTTTGTCTGGCTGAGTGGATGCTGTTGTGTGCCAGCAGGGATCAGGTGCATCAAGCTTATGCCTCACCGAGCTTCATCGTCACCACCTCTGAAATCCTCAGAGACAAGAGGCAACACAGGCGAAAAGCACTGGTCTTAAAACGTGTCTGAGGCACAATGTTTTCTTCATCCAGAGAAATGACCTTTCAACAATCACAGCAAGGATTTCTATTTTTAAGTGTTTTGCTCTATTTTGATCTTCAGTCTCTATAAACCCTTTTCACTTAGAATTTCACTCAGCCTAAAAGCTGGATCGGTCTGCTTTTCTGGCAATAATGGCTCAATATCAAGTATGTGGACTAATGTGAGAGCTCTGCGTGCTTTATAAAACGCACAATTGTAATAATCCACTTGAATAACTTTGGTAATGTCACAATAACCAGCCAGCTTTGAGCAGAACCAGTCTTTCTCTGCATTTCTAACACATTTGTAATATTGAAGGAGGCAGATTTCTTCCTTTCTTATACAGTTGTGAAACCTGTTTTCTCAAAAGAAAAATAACAATAATAATAACTTGTATATATAGCAGCTTTAAAAAGTGCTTTGACAGACAAAGCAAAGCAAAACAGGATACAAGGCAATATAACAGAAAGCCAAAAGACTAAACTAAGGTAACATTTAAACACAGATAAAACAGTACAATAGATAAAACAATAAAAAAACATAAACACAAATAAAAAGAAAACAGCAATAAAACAATACAAAGACGATAAAAAAGGCCGCATCTTCACCAGTGTGTTGTTTAAACATCCAATTTCTACATTTAACTTGAAGTAATTGGTGCTCTTCTCTTTAGTGACTGATACTTAAAGCCGCTCCTGAGTTACTACTAAGTAGTGTTTTCAGATGTCTGTATTACTGAGCTCCACTGGTGAAAATTGGAAGTAATTGTAATGAAATATGAAAAAAAAAAAATAATAGTTTCAGCTAAAAGGAACTTTAATCAAAATCTTCCAGAACCAGTGATACACATGAGCAGATTAGGTTTGAATATCTGTCTTCTTTGTACATAAAGAGTATAAATAAGAACTCCTAATCCAATGTAGAACTTTTAGTACTCACAGTAGTTTGAAGAAAATGACTTTCCTCATGAAAATGCAAATTTATGCCGCAAGATGCTGCAATTGATCAAGTAATGCATAATTTTGTTGAATATAAAGGCTTGCTTTGAATACTTTTACAGAAAATTAAAGGACCAAATGTCACTTCACAATGTCAGCGGTGAATACTTATAGATATATTCTGACTAAGTGTGTTTCTAATAGTTATCACAGAGGTAGCTCCATCGCTGGCATCTCAGAATGGTAATTGGGTATTTTGTGCAAACTGCAGCAGGTTGAAGAGGTCGGTTCAGCCGTGCTTATTAAATATTATTATGTAAATGGCTTGGGACCGTTTTTGGGTCTGCTTTCCAACGCAGCATTTCAACTGCTGGCTTTGTTGGTGACATCAAAGACCTCGATGATATCTCTCCTCATCATGTAAACGGTAGCAAAGGCAAAAAATATAGGAACAAAAGGACCAGTCACCTGATTTTACATGACATATTTAATCTCTGTAAGAACAATAAGTAGAAAAATAGCAGAAAACAAACAGCTGTGAAGTAAACATCAAGCCTGTTATGAAAGATTAAATATGAAGTATTGCTGCCCTCTGCTGTATAAACCCTGAATGACTCACACACTGCAACAAGTGCAACTAAGAAAATAGACACAAATGTTCCCATAATAAATATTCAAATAGCTTGTTTTAGCCGTCCAATACTCAAAAATATTCAATTTACAATTATATAAAACATAGCAAAAGTGGCAGATCTTCAAATTTCAGAAGTCTGAACCAAACAATGTTGGTTGATAAATGACTTATATGAGTAAATTGATTACAAAAGTTGTTACAGATTCATTTTTTAACAACTAATCAGTTAAATTGTTTAAGCTTCAGTAGCAAGAAAGAGAAAACTTGTAAAGATATTAATAATCTGTAAATATGTAGTGAACTAACTTCATCTAACCGTCGTTTGTAAATAATAATCCACATTGGAACATAAAAATTCAATTAGAAAATCCTATTTATCTGCTTAAAGCCTGTCCAAGTTGCTCCCTCTCATGTGAAAATACAGAAATCCATTTTAAACTGTCAAGGCTATTGTGTCTTAATCCAGCGGCTCCCAAAGTGGGGTCCGGGGACCCCCAGGGATCCTTGAATGGGTTCAAGGGGGTCCCCAGCAAAAAAGGGGAATCATTTAATTTCACAATTATTCCATTAGTAAGTATGTATGTAATGTATGCCAATTATGGGTTTTATACACTTTCTGTAATAAAACACCAAAAAGCAAAAATCCTATCAGATAGGGGACCCTGAGACAAAATCTTATCAAATGGAGGTTTGCGGTTTAATTTGTGTAAATTTAGGGATCCTTGACGTGAAAAAGTTTAGGAACCACCGTCTTAATCCACAGCAGTTCTGATATAAAACCTGATTTGAAGTTTGGGAACCAATTGATACAAAGTTCTTGAACAGTAGAATGTATTGAAGTATGAAAAACTCCTGTAAAACCCTGTACATGTTGATCACTTGTATGGTCTTTATTTACAATGTTTCAGTCCTGAGACCTTCATTGTGATGAGGTTTACCTGATGACAGCCTGAGGGCGAAGCATAAATAAACTGGTCAACGTGTGGAAACCATAACAGTTCAGTATTTTCACTTTCAGCTTCATGTGGTCATCACCCACACCGATGCTGTAAACAAACCCTCCTTGCTGTAGAGCTGATTACATTATTTGATTGTTCCACTTCACAACTCTGATGGACTTGCTGATTTTGCCTTAACAACTGTCCTCGCAGTCTCCGTGTTAAGTGCGTCTTCAAATCTGAATCAATTGAGCGATTTCACATCTGCATGCATCTTTGAAATAATTTATTCAATATTCATATATATATGGTAATATAATGGTTTCATCATGATCAGCATAGAAAATATATATACAGAGCAAAGCATTAGTAAAAATGACAGATCCTGCTGGGAAAGTATGTGCTTATATTGTAGAAGGCGGTAATATCTCAGCAACTTCCAAGAGGATTTTCTTCATTTAACAATCATTTTGATCCCGGATATGGATAGCCCAGATGTGCAGGTAGTAGATAGTTAGCACAGCTTTTGAAGACTAAATGGTGGTCCGAGATTAAGAGAGGCTGCAGTTGGAGGTTTTGGACTCTCGCCCCTAAACAAAGAGAGAAAATACAGTTAGAAACAGACTAATTTATCCCCACATATTTCATATACTAATTAAAAATGTATGAAAGGCAAAATTAAGTCTTTCTTCTGTCAGTACAGGAAGTTCAAAGAGGTTGAATTGCCATGACAACAGTGTACCTACATGGGTTCCTGTATGCATGCTACCGACGCCTAAGCTTTCCGGGTACCTGTTGTCTCTGCTGCTGACGTCTGTATTCTTCTTCACTGGCAGCGAGAGCCTGAGCCAGAGCCAGATCCTCCTGCTCCTGAGGGCTGAGGCACAAACAAAAGAAGATTCAGTTAGTGAGGGGTAAAAAAACAAACAAAGTTAAGACCTTTGAAATCTGGATTTATGTATAGTGCTGCCTCTATTATTATGTGTACTTAACTGATGACGGTATGCGTGTATACTGTATATAAACAAGGATTGTGGTAAATATCAGAATACTTCCCACAATTGATTCTTTTTTTTTCTACCTTGGAAACTGCCACTGTCATAGAACGTCAATACAAGGTTCAATAGCTGTTCCATTGTATCACAATCCTCACAAACACAAACAAGTAGGCCGAGTACTCTCACATATTGATGTTGCTCTCTCCCTGACATGTTAACACATTACATTGTTATCAAGTGGTAACAATATTGGGGAAACTATTTACAAAAGGAGCCCAGTTGCATTTTATCGCTATGACATTATCAAGCATCTATCATCTTTTACATATGTTTTCATGAGTTACTGTTGTGCAAATAAAACAAATTCAAGTTAACTTTTGTTTGTTTAGATACGAAAGACACCAAGCTCTTCTCCTGTAGTGACAGTGAATTTGAGAGCAAGACTGACTTCTTCTACATCCCTTTTGAAAACCTACTTTTTTAATAATAATAATAATAATAATACAAAAACTTTAGCTGATCTTTTCATGTGCTTGCTATATTTTATTTTCATTATGTATTCATATTGTGTGATTTTATTTGTATTTTTATCCTATCTTTTACTTGGTTAATGTTTTAATGTTTATCCACTTATGCTACACCTTGTAACCTTATTAAGAAAGGCGTTACGTAGATAAAGTGTTGTGCTGTGTACAATGTGTGACAATAAAATCTGATTTTCATTTTTTTGTTTTATTAAATCAGATTAATTCAACAATAGTTACACCCCGGATGTAATCTGTAATACCGCTCCACTGTTTTAAGCTGAAGGTCAGTGAGAAAAACACTCAACAGCAGCACGCCGTGTTAGGAGTGATGTCGAGGTGATAATAGGATGCGATAATAGGATGCTATGTTTTGATGAACAAAGCCATTGAAATCTCAATAGCAATAGGACATCACACACCCACACAATCACCACCTCACCATAATGCCACGCTCCGGGCACTGGTACAGAACACTGAGGTGCAATAGGGCTCGCTTTGGGAAAAGCCTGATACCGGCAGTCATAGCCGCTTTAAACAACAGGCGTCGCTGAATAGGCCTGAGTGTGTGCTGCTGTCCGTCACTTTCTGTTGTTGTCACTGTTACTGTCACTGTGTGCTGTTGTACGTATTGGTGTCTGACAAGTACAGTGCTGTGGAAAAGAATTCCCTCTTGTGGGATAATAAGTTTAAAGTCTAATGTTTACTCACGTGAGGGCCGGCTGAACCGTCTCCCTCGAATCAGCCAGGGACATCTCCAGAGCTCTTTGTAAAGCCTGCTCCTCCGTCTGCAATGACAGCACCAGAGCAGCACACTCATGTTCACATGTTCACATTTTCCTTGCATTTGGGAATTATTGAAATCAGGTGATGTCATGTAAACAATGTTCATACCATGCCGGCCTGAAATGATGCTGATGGTGGAATTACATTCTGTGCTGAAACGGAAGTAGGAATCCTGGGTAGCTGGGCAGAGCTGAGAAAAAACAAAAAACAGAACAAAAGTCAAGTATTATTTTAAGCATCTATTTAAAAAGTGATTAGGCTGACCTTCTTCTGACGCATTTAAAATCAACACTAAGTGAAAGTGTTTACCCAGCGCTGTGGCCTCTGTTGTTTGCAGTGACACCATTAGAAGCCGATCTAGAGTTTCCTGAACCAGAAGAACCAGAGGCAGAGGTGGAGGTGGAGGAAGCACCTTGGGACCTCATTAAAGCAGAATGTCTACGACAAAAAAATAAATAAATAAATAAGTCAGCAATTCTTAGTGCAATATTCAGATGAACGGATCTGAAGATGTAGTGTGACTGTACTCACCCTGCTTTGGACAGGGGTTTCCCGTCAGTCTTACATTCATGGTCTAGTGGGTGCCGGTGTTTAAGACAGTAATTTAAATGACACTGGTCACAGGTCACTCGCATCATTTCCTTCTGCTTGCAGCCTCCTTTAGAACATTTGTTTGTGAAAATCTGAAAGGAAAATAGTCTTGTTATTGTTTTTAGGTTATAACTCATTGTAAGGTGAAACGCCTCAGTTTTATATTAACCTTTCTCTTTCTCTGCGCAGGGTCCGATTTGCAATCCCGATCAATGTGTTCCCCGACTTTAATGTCGGGCATCTCTCCTCTCTTTATGGGAATGGGGATGTTGCACAAAGGACATACTGGGACCTGGATGTCCTAGAGAAAACAAATTAAATACACTTAACAAACAGAGGGTCACAGATGCTCAAAGAGTGAATATATTACCATCATCATCATCATCATCATGGCTGTGACCTGGTAACCAAACTCTCATTTTACAGCTAAACAGTACACTACAAGATGTTTCTGAAAACATTTTATGTGAGAAAATAGGCATTTCAGTAACAGAATATTGATTCATATTTGATCAGCGCTGCCTAGTTTGATCGGAGTTTGCGAGTGATTGGCAGCTGCTCAGACACGGCAAGACTCCAGCTCGGCTCTGATTGGTAGTTTTCCTCCGGTCTGTGAAATCTTGCAGATGCCATTAGGAGCACCGGAGGACACAGAGGCACATGATTTTTTTTTCAGATTACCTGTCTCATTTTTTTTAAATCATATTTGCTCCAATCTCACCTACTGCTGCTTTAATGAAAGTGTGATTTAATTGGACATACATACTGTATATTCCTTAATAAAAATAACCTTAAGAAATGGCCTGATCATTTTGTAGCCTTTAAATGTAACATTGTAAAAAAGTTACCTTTTTGTAGGACGACATGCATTTGTGAGTTGCATAGGATATGTGGTCCTTGCAGAAAATCTCTTGACAGGCGTCGCATCTCATAGGAAGAAAATCTGTAATGTCAAGTAAGGTTTTTTAAATTCCAGGTTCAAATCAAACGTAGCAGGATTTAAAGGTCCCATATAATAAAAAAAGTGAGATTTTTCATGTTTTTTTATTATAAAAGCAGGCTTAAGTCCTATATAAATACTGTGAAAGTATCGAAACACTCAATCAACAGGGAAACACTCACAGCCTGTATTCAGAAACTCTGCATGTGAAACAAGCTGTCAGGATTTCTGCCCATTTGTGATGTCACGAATATACAATATTTAGACCCTTGACACAATCTTAAACGTAAACATTCTAAATGTGTCCCAGTTTATTTCCTGTTTGCAGTGTATGCGAATGTCATCAGTTGACAGGAAGTACGAATGGACCCAAGTTGTTGCCCATCAACACAATTCTGTTGCAATTCCGTTGCAATTCCTTAAAAATGTGCTAAAACGGAGCATTTCAGACAGAGGGTAAATACAAGTATATTCAGGCAGACAGTATGAGGAAAATAAAGTTTTTTTTTTAACATTACAGCATGTAAACATGTTCTAGTAGAAACACAAAATACAAGTATGAACCTGAAAATGAGCATAATGTGGGACCTTTAAATACATAACAGAAAATGATAAATTAAACGTTCACTTTTTCAAAAGTATTGATGCCTAAATTGTCCTTCATTTCTGGAATGACCCACAAACATTTTGCCAGTGAATGCCTCACCAAAGGGAGATAATAATGAATATTCTACTTCAAACACTGATATGTACGAACCAAAAAGATAGAAATGTGAGCCAAACCAATAATACTCTTCTTACTAAAAGACAAAGAGTCACCTCAGCTAAACCCTTTGCACCTCTGTACATATATTTATTAGGCTACTTCTCATCACACCCAGCAAACATGTTCTAGTAGAAACACAAAATACAAGTGTGAACCTGAAAATGATCATAATATGGGACCTTTAATAAACAAACATTGTCCTCTTTCCTCCCAAACAGCACTCACCTAAACGTTTGCAGGTCTTCTCAGAGCAGTGCTCTCCCAAATGTGGAAACTCCATCACACAGAAAACAACGTGATCTCTCAACAGCAGACAGTGGTGAGATCTCAACAACCTGGAGGAGGAAGTAAAGGGTTAAACATGTTTACTGTTTTAAAACAAAACTGTGATTCATCAAGTTCTGACTGTCTGTGTACTGAACAGCTCTGCTTGCTCTGTTAGCTGAAATTAGCTAAGTCATTCACACACAAGATGTCTTATTTTATACTGCTAGCAACACTATTTCTTTATTTGACTTTAGAAGTGATGCTTTCTAACTTTCAGAAGTTATCTTGGCCCAGAAAGAAAGCAAACAGTGAAATGTTATGAGTCTCCACAGATAGGCTGCTAACTTCCTAGCTAACTAGGCCAGACTAACTTATACGATTAGGTTGGTTACATAACCAGCTATAGCTCAAAATATCTCCATCCTAACTAGGGTAAAGGTACACAGACATGACTACTGGGACCAAATCATGACATGTTTAGAAGTAATCATCAATAATACTTGTTTCTTAACCACATTATGCTAGCAGGTAGCTTGTGTGTTAAGCAGTAAATCATCTTGTCTTTATTGAAGTGGGTGAAGACAAACACAATGCTTCACTTTCTCCCTCTCTAAACCTCCAGAATCAACACAGTAAACATCATTAGCTAGCTAACACACAGCTGTTTTCACACGTTATAATCATGCTGTACTTTTAGCTGACTAAGCTAGCTAACGGTACTTCAATCTGACAGCTAAACTCTCGTTTAATTTCACCAAACTCACCAAATCCCGTTGTGTTTTCGGTCTGTTGTGTTAACAGCAGGAGGCAGCGATGTTATCTGTAGTAAATCCTGGTTAACTCCGACGTTATTGTGCCCTTTTTGACAGTCGTGTAACCATCGATCCCTGAGCACCAAACAGCCTGTTTACCGCTGAGCTGTCTGTTTTGATGTGTCATGCAGGCTCCGCCCACGAGGATGACGTAACAGAACGTCAGGAAAACACTACGTCACCTCAGGCGCGGTCAGTAGTAGAAACGACAGGTGAAGTCTGGAAAGATCTCTACACATTCATGTCAGAGGTGGAAAGTGACTAAGCACATTTACTCAAGTACAGTACAAGTACAATTTTGACATCCTTGTACTTTACTTGAGTATTTCCATTTTGTTGCTACTTGATGCAGTACTATACTTCAAATCTACTCAGTAGTATAAAGTAGGAAATTGTCTGGAGAGATCTAGACCTTTTTCATCTCTAAAGCTTTAAATCAAAGCTTAAACTTTCCTGTTTGCTGCTGCCTATTATTAAACCAGATAATGATCTTATACTGCACTAGAGCTTTTACTCTTGTGTGTTATATATATATAACAAAATAAAATAAAAACAAGCTAAAAAAGCTAGGATAGAAACTAAAATATATTCTATTTTAGTTTCTATCCTAGCTTTTTTAGCTTGTTTTTATTTTCTAATCTTTAATATTTTTATAACTGTTTTAATTATGTCTTAATGTTCTTTTGCACTTTGTCGCAATGTTCTTGAATGTTTATGTAAAGCACTTTGAATTGCCCTGTTGCTGAAATGTGCTATACAAATAAAGCTGCCTTGCCTTGCTTTGCCTTGCCTGCCTCTACACATTCATGTCATTTGGTGAACAACAGAGGTGGAAAGTGACTAAGCACATTTACTCAAGTTCTGTACAAGTACAATTTTTACATACTTGTACTTTACTTGAGTATTTCCATTTTTTTGCTATTTACTTCTACTCCACTGCATC
>CAKAOH010029947.1:0-38645 GCA_916701665.1 Sebastiscus tertius | reverse complement strand
CACTCGGAGAGCGCAGACCTCCGCCAAGGCAGGTTACATGTTTCATGAAAGCCGGCAGGAGGAGAGAGAGCTGGGTGGTCATGAACGCCTCATCAGTTACACGTGTCTTAAAACCTGTGGTGTTAATGCACAGGCTGAGCGGAGTTATTAAAGAAAATTCCTGAAGCTGGATCATGATCCTAGATGGAGAATTACGGCCACATTGAGGAAAAAATCATAATATTACGAGAATAAAGTCGTAATATTATGAGAATAAAGTCATAACTTTATGAGAAAAAAGTAGTAATATTACGAGAATAAAGTCAGAACTTTACGAGAAAAAAAGTTGTATTATTACGAGAATAAAGTCATAACTTTATAAAAAAAAGTTGTATTATTACGAGAATAAAGTCCTAACTTTACGAGAAAAAAAGTCATAACTTTACGAGAAAAAAGTTGTATTATTACAAGAATAAAGTCATAACTTTACGAGAAAAAAAGTTGTATTATTACGAGAATAAAGTCATAACTTTACGAGAAAAAAAGTCGGAATATTAGGAAAACATACCAGCAACCAACAAAATGGGCGAGAGGACATAGCAGCCTGAGACTTTATTCTCGTAATATTCTGACTTTATTCTCGAAATCTCAGATTTTTTTTCCTCAATGTGGCCAATTACCTCCTTCCTAGGCCTTCGGCCTTGGTGGAGGTAATTATCATTGCCAAAAATTTCACCTGGTCCCTACAAATATAAATTCCTTGTGCTTGTCTCACACCATACCTTCTGTGCATTCCAGTATCCATACTACCATACTATTTAGTATGCCAGAAAAATATTTAGTAGGCTATGTCCCAATACATAGTATGTCAAGTGCAGTATGCCAAAAATAGCAGGATGTCCTCCTACATCCGGTTGCATTTTGCAGTATGCAAGCCAGCATGCTTTTCTGGCTATTCTGATCCACAATCCTCTGCGCTACTTTGTCACCTTGTGGGACAAGTGAAAAAAAAAAAAGAGGCATATCAGAGGAGGCTCCTGAGCTAGTTTAAATCAAAATCGGTGTGGGTCCCATCTTTATGGACCCACGAGGCCCCATGCCGTTTGTGGGCTTCTGGTCATTGGACCCAATCAAGTCAGAAAAACAAGTGCACACACACGCAAACACATACATAAAGAGACAGGCATGTACTGTACACAGTGCAGCCACAAATAGGCTTCTCCACCGAATATACAGTACATGTTATTGCTCATATTCCTATCTGGTAGTTACAATGATCCAAACGATCTCTTAATAATGACCTGGCAGGTCAGATGCTCTCTAAAATGTGGAGTTAACAAACAATATGAATTATTCAGTAGACTGTACTTCTTTTGGTAAAGGCAGTTTTTTGCAGATCTGTCAGATCAGATCTGTTTCTGCCATAAGGCACATATTGATCTGCCCTTCGGCTGTAAGGGGTTCCTGAGCCAGCCTGCAGGGGCATTTTCCCGGCCCCCTGGGGAAGGTGAGAGGAGGTCGATTCTGGACTCATCAAGGCGTCTTTGTCCCCATCCGGTGCAGGCAGAGTCCCCAGCTGGGGGTCTCAGGCCAGCAGACACACACACCAATATTTGGGTGGAGAGGCAGAGTGCAACGTCCCTGTCGGTTCCACCTCGCTGCCTCCTTTCTTATGGGTTAACAAGAAGCCGTAACTGCTCTTCCCCCCACCTCACACACACGCACGCACAAACTCACCACCAATGACACACATGCGCATGAAGCATAAATTCACACAATATGCACACAAAAACCACACACACACGCACAGAGACCCCACGTATCGTTCAATCCAGGGTCCAGATTGTTATGGCAGTTTGTCCTCTTTCTTCTCCATCCTCCCTTTTTGTTTTGGCGGTCTCTGAGGTTCTTTTGTCTCCAGCCGACTTTCAAATGTCTATTTATTTATTCGCCATGGTTTAATTGTGTTGTCGGCGAGATCTGTTTGAAATCGCTCAGTTTGCACATTTTGCATGACAATAGGAGCCATTGACCGGCTTGCTCATCCTGCTGTCCAGTGCCAGGTCCTCTTTTCAGAGAGCGGTGTTTCATCTTTTTATGCTCGTCTGCATTGTATTAAAAAATCCATAAATTAACCTTTGATGAATAATTGTACCCATCCTGTGGCACAAACATGTCCACATGCTTGACTGAAGTACATGATGTCATGGCTGCAGAAGGGGACGTTTTGTTTACATCCAATTAACAGCAACCTTTGAAGTTTTTTCGGTTGGCTTTGAAAAGATTTAACAATGGCGTTGTTGCGTTATGTCAGTCCAGTGTTTGTTTTAAGGCATCTCCTAAAGATTTTATGTCATTTGTTACACAAATCATAATTTATAGAATTAGGTTTGTGTATGTATATTTAGGACATGATGTTACAGCGATCAGCATATCTGAGGAAAGGTTCATTTGATAGTCAAACCACTCAGAGCGCAACTTGCAAACAACTTGCAAAACATTTGGTAGGCTGTTTCCCTCGTGTTGCTCTCCAGCATTTAATTTCCCTCTCACCGTCTGACACAAACACATGTACTGTACACAATCATGCTCACACACTGATATATGCGTTCATCCAACCATCTTCCTCAAATAACCTCAAGGTAAGTCATCTCATTTCCACCCAATGATCACACAAACAGCCATTTAACATGCTCTCAAATACAACGGGTTTAAGTGTTGACAGAATCAAGTTTTTAAACATATTAACATTATTATACTACCATTGAGAGGACTACTGTGGAATTTAAGACATTAAGTCTTTTGACAAAGACCCTTAACTCAATGTCCATTTACAGGCTTTTTTTTTCCAGAGCTTTCAAAGAATTAAACAAGTGTTGGATAGTTCAGACTAGTTCAGACCTTAGTGAAACGGGTTAGTTTTACCTTAATGATGATCTACTGTTGCTAGAGAGAGAGAGAGCGAGAGCGAGAGCGAGAACGAGAGCGAGAGAGAGAAAGAGAGAGAGAGCACCATGAAAAGTTTTTTTTGTTTGTCAATTTACTGTTTCCAAGGTCAAGCAAAAACTTCAGTTTGCAAAATCAGTAAAAACTTTACTCAAACTCAAAAAATAGATTTAATGAAATGTGTAGAGCCTCTGTTCACAAAAGAGGAAATATGAGCTAACGTCGTTCAGAGAAAGTTCATGCCAAAGGTCCTTTTTAAGGGATAATTTAAGATTTTTAGCACATTTTCACTATTGATTTGTAAAACATTCTTTCGAGCTTTAAACTTTTCTCCACTTGGTGTTTAAATCATCTGTTGCCAGCTCTGAGGGACAGATGCTCAGACAACCCTTCACTTTGAAATAAATAGTTAAAGTATACCACAGGCTAGTAAAGAAACAGCCATCAAGTGATGTCTCATTTTAAAGTGGAGGTGGATTGTTTAATCACCACAGCACAGTAGCCAAGACGTCACAAACATCTTCAAACATCAAGCCGCAGGCAGCACATTCAGAGCCGCCTCCCTGAACCTGAGTGTGGGTACATTCCTCTCTGGTTCTCCTCCCTGCCAGTCTGCACAAACATGCCAACAAGACTTCTTCTCATCCAACACCCAGTCTGGACTGCACCGGTTTCTCACGTAAACCTGGCCGCTGCAGAATGAGAGGTATGGAGGAGCATCAGCTGGCTGACGCTGAGCAGCATTAGCACATTCTTCAGGGTTATAATGTGTACACATCTCATGTGTGAGTGCCAGCGCAGCGGAGGCTTGCTCTTCACATACCACATTACCAGAATGTGCGATATCGCTACGATAAGGGTGGGTGGGAGAGATTATAAAGAGACAGAGCATGGATTGTTCATCTCACTGGATCTTAAGTGCACACACAGACAGGCAGGAGGAAGCAGACGGGTGTTCCTGGCAAATACCAAAACCACTCCTAACCTGCGTTTGGAAACTATTCCAGGCACGTTAAGAGTACCTGTGTGATTATATGGCTGCCCACGCTGTTTTAATGAGAGAGCTGCTGAATTCCAGTCATTCCCGGGAAAACAAGAGGACAAACAACGGAAAATATGTTTTCAAGATATTTATTGAGGAGTTATGAGCTGTAGAACATGAAGTAACAGTTGGTGTAACAGTAATAGCTTAATATATCACTGTATTTGATATATTCTTTGATATATTGTAAAACTGCAGACTTGCACACAGCAAATGAGGATTGTTCAAAGAGAAAACAACTTGATAGTTTGCTACAAAAACAATTTGATTATTCACACTACCCAAGCTGGGTTAAGACAAAGATACAAAATTAAGACCATAAGAGATTTCTTTGTACAAAATGTGCAAATCAAAGGCTTCTACAAATTAATTACATAGCAAATATACAAACTATACACACAAAAGACTTCCATTAAAGATCCTGAAATATGAAATGAAAAACAAAATCTATCGTAGCTACAAAGTATTTCCTAACTACTTTGGACACACTTAGCTTTTGTTATTTAAATCCAGAATGGCACGAAGGTTAGCTATTCAGGTTTTGGCAATATATATGGTTTAAATATGACCACTGCTGTTAAGCATAATCATACATTTACACTTGGCATAACAATGTAAGAATGTATTCTAAAATGAGAGACTTCTGTAAAACTGTTTAGCATAAAATAGTACATTCACAAAAAGAAGACAGAAAACGTTAGAAGACGTTACCCTTCCTTGAACAAATACAGGCAAAACTATACAAAACCCTGAGACACAAAATACACAAAAAAAAGACAAATCATAGTTTGAAACAACATGAAACAGAAAAGCATCTTCTTCGGCCATAATGGGCCACATTCTCTCTTGCGAGTGTGTATTTTAAGTCAAGGAGGAAGATACAAATTTAGCTTACCAAAATTGAGGGAAGCCCAAGTCCAAAGTCTAAAAATACAGACAGGAAGATTGTTTCTGTGCACAAAATCATACACTTCCCCAAATGTCTTCTCTCCTTCCCCATAGGCCTGGCAAAGCAAAGGTCTAATTCAGTCCATCAGCAGTCCAAATAAATTACACCTGAGTAAACGCCCAGTGTTAAGAGGGGAGAGAAACCACAACAAAGGACCAGCTGACTTTCTTTTTTTTAGTAAAATGACATGTCAGTGAGAGACACTAATAGGTCCTTTCAGAGTCTGTTAAACTGGTAATCGAGATGATACACATGTTTGATGATGGAGTGAGTCAGCTGAGCAGTGCAGGGCCGATACAGTCGCAGTAACAGATTCGCCCCAGGAGGTGGAAAGAGAAAAGCTTCTGATGCAGATGCCCAGAGCACACATCGCTGTGCTTCGCATGTTATATAGAGATTGTGAGGTTCCTGCAGTATACATGGCAACGAGTCCAGCTCAGGCTAGTGGCTACATGGGAAAGTTACACAAGAAGTACGAGTAAACAGATCAGGTGGAAAGAGGCCGCAGACTCCCCGTCTCTGGGCTGTCTCTAGGACTCTGGCCTTCGCTTCTCTGCAGCTGAAGATAATGTGAATCAGGCTGGATGGAGCCACAGCAGGAATACACAAACTCTTCCTCTTCTTCCTCCTCCTCCTCCTCCTCCTCCATGGAGCCAGTGAAGGGAGACACATGCCTGCATACCAGACACCACGGCTGATCTGGGGAAAGAGACAAGAAGGAGATTAATGTTTAGGTCCTGTGAACTCTGATGTATGAGGACCGACCACATGACCAGAAGGGCAGCCTGGACATTCTCAGGGAGCGGAGAGGAATGCAGAGACTTCGGTCCTCCGGGCTACACATCAGCTTATCACCATGCCATTTTATCAGGCTTACCCACATAGCGTTAATAATGCCTCAGGATGGGGCATTATTTAACCAAAGTCCTCCTGGCATGTGGGATTAAGCTGCTCAAGCCATTTATGTCTCTAGGTAATAAATATCTGAGGACCCCACGCTGTAAAAATAAGCTTCTCTGGACTAAACACATACTCCGAAACCATCTGCTCATCTGCTTTATCCGGATATAATTCCTACTGTAAGAGGCTTTCTTATGGTTCAATTTTCAAATTCCTGAATGTGTGAAGCACAATTTTTACTACAAACAATGTGAAGTCTTTGGCCTTTCTCTGCAACCTCAGATACATAATTTTCCTCCCCTGCTGTTATGAAGGAATGTTCCACTGGATATTTGGGGGGTTGGAGAGAAATGTTAACCTCTGATTTGCATATTTTTGATGATAACTCTGGTCTGCCAGAGCAGATGAAGGATGTGTGTGTGCTCTCTATTCTAGGAGAAAGACATTGGACAGGCTCTGCTGGGGGCTTGTTTAGATAACCTAATGAGTTCTCATTTCCATGGCTGACAAAGCCGGCTGATACTACTGAAGCCCCAACTGATCCATACGCATCTGTTACTGTTGTGAATACATCGCCTGAGGCATAACAGTGGGACACAGCCAGAGCACTGCACTACTGGAATCACAACAGAGAGACAGAAAGCAAGAGGTTACAAACAAGCTTCAGAGTAAGAAGCAAAACTATCTGCTTATACTTTTAAACTCTCTAGAAGAATTACTCTTAGTCAGGTTGATGCAAACTACAGTATTATATTTCTCGGTTAAATATGAAGCTACAGCCAGCAGCCGGTTAGCTCAGCTTAGCACAAAGATTGGAAATAGGGGGAAACCGTTAGCCTGGCTCTGTCAAAAGGCAACAAAATCCACCTACCAGCACATCTAAAGCTCACTAACGCCCAGGTCACACTGCCCGGCTGCGTCGCAGTACCTGTTGCTTTTTATTTTGGCGCCAATCAAGTTCAAGTTTCAAGTTTACAGCCCAGGTTAACAGGTTAGAGCAGCCACACAGCCCACGTGAGCAGCGTGGCTCAAGCGCACCTCAGGTGCGGCTCGGCTGCGTGTCTTCTAAAGATTCAAGGTCTTGCCTATTCTTTCCGCATGTCGCACACGGTCCACAGCAAAGATAGACACTGAAAATAATCTATTGAGCGTACATTATATTATTTATATCATACCAGCAACATTAATGCAGTTTCAATATCTATACCTGTAGAATATGTCACAGACATGAAAAAAAGTAAATTCTTTTAACTCATCACCTCCTGTTTCCATTTCAAAATTAAAGCCCTCTGGTGTTTTTCTGTGGACAGAATCCCTTCACTTGTTAACACAAGGCTTTTATTCTGAAATATTTGCAGGACAGTGTTGTGGAAAATGCAGTGACTGGCACGGTGCCATAAACTAATTATTATTAGAGTACTGGCTTTTAATTGTGGTTTATTGTTATTATTTACAAAATTACAAACTTTTTTTCTGTCTAAATTAAATATAAATGACATTTATAATGAAATGAAATGACCATTATGAAAGGCAAACTACGTAGAAAGAAAGGGCTGGCAGTAGCGGCGTAGCAACAGGAACGCTGTCTGTGTGGAGGTAGCTGTTGCACGCTGCTCACGCAGGCAGTGGGACCCAGGCATAAGGCTACGTTCACACATTATCATTTAAATTTGGACCTAAGTGATCACAGAATAAGTAAACAAGATTACAAATCTGGCCACACATTCGGTGCCAGCTTTCAGTACTTGACAGCTTCTGTGCTACAGACACATTTCTGATGGTGCCAAAAAAGTATTCAAGTCCGATACCCAGCCCTGAAACCAACCAGTAACAGCACATTTGCTGCGAGACAAACTCAGCTCACCCTTCCTGATCAAAGTAAAGCCGCAGTAGCAGCACTTACTGTATCACATGTGACTGCAGGCCTGGTGGAAGTTTCCACTGCTGCTCTCTCTCTCTCTGTGTGTACATGTGCACGGGTCACTGCCTGCACTTCTTGAGTTCTGCTGCTGCTGCTGGTCTAATCTCTCTGAAGTGCAGATGATGAGGAGCATGCCTCTGAATCTTAAATACTCTGCCACTCTGCTCCGCTCCAACTACGACAATATCACTGTTTCATAAGAGTTGCAGCTTTATATTTAGTCCTCCATCTCTACCGCAAAGAGAGTAGGCTTTCACATGCTGCATTCATGTTGACAAGACACCAGCAGGGTCTCAACCGAGGCCAACCATGCCAAGAAGGGGCACAGTGTATTAAAGTAAATATCATACAGATCAAAAGCACTTGATTTCTTTACATTACTGAACCCCTTAAAAACAAAATCAATAACAGCCCGGAAGGGAACAAAGAGGTTAGTTTGTATTACATAGAGATACACTCTGACCCACAAAGGTTATGTGTCCGTCATCGTCAGTACATTCGTCAAAAAACACCATCCTCGTCTCGCATCATCAAACTTCAGCTCCCTCAGCCGCCCACAACAAGGGTCCCGCTGTCACCAGAAATGAGCTCCAGACTGCCTCACAGTACCGTCATTATTACCTGTCATCATGTCAAGGTCAGTTATACTCAACACTGAGCTGCAGCGGCCACACTGTTCACTTTTTACCCACATTTGTTTATACGGACAAACTCATCCTGACTTGCATTCAAACTGTACAAAACACAAACTCTCGCTGTACCAAAACAACCTAATCGACCTTCGCAAATCCAACTTTCTTCTGCCAACAGGGAGTAACACGTCTGGAGTGCCAACACAGGTGGCGGGGTTAATAACCGTAACCCAGAAAGATGCCCCGTGTGTGTCTTTGGTCTGGTCCACTGCAGTAACCACAGTGTGATGCTGTGAGGGACAGAGGGAGTCCACGTGTCCCTCTGCAGACCAAACAGATGGGCTTGAACTATATGAAGTGATTGGATCTGGCACTCTGAGGTTTAACCTGACTCAGTCTGTCTGCTCCCATCACTTATCTTTCTCCTCCACATGGGAATAAGGCCAGATTGAGTTTGACAAAAGGAAATAACGACTAAATCTAAAGCTTTTCTATACGTTTAAAAAATGACACACTGTCGTGGTTGAAAGAACACACACACCACGAGATTATAACGTATTTATCAAACGAACAACGCCTGCATCATGACATTCATTCCCATTTGTTTTAGCTTTATTGCACCTTGGACTCCCATCTGCGTCTTCCAGAGGCCCAATTACCCACGATGCACCACACCAAAGTCTTCTTTCTTTATCTGTCCCTTGTGTCCAACTAGGCCTGTGCCATGTTTACTAATGACCACAAAGAATCACACTGTATTGACTAACGTATGAATCACAGTCACTTCACTTACAATGAGTTTGCATTGTTTTCAGGGACCAATAAAGGACTCCCGGGTGAGCTCAGAGACACAAGTATCTTGGTACAGCTGCAAAGTATATTGAGTCTTGATGAATCCTTGCAGAAACTCCAGTTTAAGAACAAAGAGCGTCTCTGTGACTGAATAAGCGCCACTCCAGTACTACTTCAGAGGCGCAAATATTACGTAATTCAGATTAATTACCAGGCAGACACACTGTGTCCCATCCCAGCTGGCTTACTGAAAAGGCCCCTGTAACTGTATGACAGCTCGCCTCTTTTTAAGTGCGTAATCAAATTAGTCTGGGTGATTATTCAGCCATTTTAAGCATCTTTTTCCCTTTTCCTTTTTGTTACTCACAGCATGGAGAAAAGACCAATAAAAACTCCATTAGGTTTATGCAAATTTAAGCAGCCATGCCGAGGGCTGTAATGTGGCAGATTGATTACTCAAGGGAGTGAAGACGAAGTGTGTGTGCACGTGCTAAGTCTGACTGTGTGTGTCTGAGAGAAGAAGGGGGGGGGGATCGTTGTTGTACACAGATGCCACAATAAAAGCCTCATTCAGCTTGTGTTCCTGGTGGCCCTCACAGCGAGGCATTAATAAAACATTAGTATTGAGTGACTGGGGCCTCTGCACTCCTCCTCCCTGATCCCACCGTGACCTTTCCATTTTACAGCAGCTGTCTGAGGAGGCAGAGAGCCCGCCGAGGACTCCCTCCGTGGCCCCTGACCTCTCCAGGTGTACCCTGTCACACAGAGCCGTGCCCACCTCATAAGGGCTTCGGTTGAAGCCGTTAAAAAACAGAGAATGCTGCTTATGTCTGGGATTTTTTGGAGCGGAGAGGGGTGATGAGGAGGGAGGGATGGAGAAGGAAAATGGAGGAAGTGGGGGCTGAGAAAACATAGGCTCAAGCGTAGATAACAGTCATTCCTGGGGCCGTTATAGTTCAGCGGTTTATCGGAGAGAGAGATAGAGATTGTCTTGAACTTTGTGCAGGGATCTCCGGTTACATCCTGTCTGGCTGTAGTCTGGTAACAGACCAGATTACACCACGTTGGTATTCTGCTTACTATCTCCAAAACAAACACTGAATACAATAATTAAAGCCTAACTGTAAAGTTACAGGCAATAGTCAAAATATTACAATAAAACTGTATTTAGGTCTTCGTGTTTTTAGCTTAAAAACGTATTTATTCTCTCGCCTGGACCATAACAAATACGAAGCATAATGCTTTAACTTTTACAAATACTTTTCCATCAACAGTGGCTTGGCCCTGGAGTCTGTGGTTAGTCACATCTGGTGGAACTGCACAGGGCCACAAACTAGCCTACAGTAGGTGGTGACAAAAAGGCTAGTAATCCCATACAGGCCACGCAAACTGCCAGGACAACTGAAGGGCCTCAACCACAAGGCAACATTTACAAATCTTCACTAATGGGAAGGCAGGCCACACCTTCATTCCTCCCAAATTAGAGTAAGGATGGCTGGCTTTTTTAAGGACAGGCAATGCCAGCAATGTGACTGCCTCTGTGTGTGTGTGAGAGACACAGAGTAGTACGAGTGGAAAACGAGTGGTTTCACAACTGCGTAAAAACTCACAGTACTACTAGTGAATACTTGAACAGCTGACTGGTGGTTTTCGGCCCCATTGTAAACATGAAAAGAACACACACACACACACACACACACACAATTATTTTTCTCTCTGACCCCAGCTGAAAGTTGACAACCTCGGGAGCAGAGTATTTTTAGGCAGGCGTTAGTCTCGGCCGCCAAATGGTGCAAAATATAGCTTTGCTTCTCCTGGTCTTACTCGCTCTCCACTTCACCTCCCTCTCTCCATATGTGTGTGTTGTTTTGTGTGTAGGCGTCCTGCTCTGTGTTGCTCCCTAAATGTTTGCCACTTCACTTCTCCTCAGAAGCCCCCGTGTCTCGGGTGAGAGAGTCGACCAGCGTCAGGGCAGGACGCCTGCTTAACAAGCTGGAAATCTGAGCTTTTTCCATGTCTGCTGTAATTAAAACAGAAAGGCAGCCGACAGCGGGATGGTAGCTACCGTAACTGCAAGAGTTCATAAAGACGCGGTGCCTTGATCTTTCATAGCCAGCCTGTCTGTCTCCACCCCGCCTGGCCAAGAAAACCTAGGCTAGCGGTCCATACCAGGCAGCCTCATAACGCTAAGCCCCCAGCTCCATCATATCCAGCTGTTTACTGTATACACAAGTCACACATAAGCCCTCTGCTTCTCACTTGCTTCCGCTCAGCTTTACTTTCAAATTTCTTGGCAGCATAAAAGGAGCTTGTTCAGAGTCTCTTTCCCGTATTCCCGACAGAGAAAGCAGTTGTTTTGCAGTACAGAGGAGTATGATTTATCCAAACTTCAGTCACGGAAACGGCCATACTCTGCATGCCATTTACTTCACTACTTCAGTATTCTTTCTTAACAACAACTAGAAAGACTTTAAACGTGATTTTCAACAGTTAAAGGTTGAAATAAATGCACACAACAGACTTTAACAGTCTTGAGTACATGAGTATAGTTCACATTTATGAGTTTATGAGTTCACTTTGATCTCTGGCCAAAGTTGTTCAAAACAAAACTGGTTTGTTCCAGTTTAGTTTAAAGCAATTGTTTGATATTTTGGGAAATAAGCATATTCCCTTTCTTGGCGATAGTTAGATGAGAAGATGATAGTAAATATGAAGCTTAAGCCTGAAGACTGTTAGCTCAGCTTTAAGACTGTAAACAACCAGACTGTACACTAGGCTATATTCTGTTTCCTTCGGACAGAGCCAGGCTAGCTGTTTCCTCCTGTTTTCAGTCTTTGTGCTAAGCTAAGCTAACGGTCTGCTGACTGTAGCCTTCTATCAAATAGACATATGTGAGTATGGTATCAACCTTCTCATCAAACTGTAACTAAGCAAAAAGTGAATTAATGTAAGCGTTGCACAAGTGATGTACTGCTTTAAGTGTGGGCATTTGTTATCCTTGATGACAGACTAGAGCTTTATGGCAAATGGGCTGCACTGAACAGCACAAAATAGTACATTAGGAGAGACATGTGCTTTGTGAACGCTCTGTGAATGTACTCGGTATAATAAAACCTCCAATAAAAAGATAAAACCACCAAACCAACAATACAAAGATGCAGCAGAGGCTGTTTAAAAAGCAAACCCAATGACCACTGCAGCAATGAACTGTTTTCCATTGATTGCATCAGTGCTAAAAAAACATCAGAGGACATGCTTCACGTCATGAAACTTAAAACTAGCTACACCACCACCAGGCACATGTTAAAAACAATCTGCAAAACCTTCAAAACATCACTGTACATCCTCTTCTAGTTTCATCTACTGGCCCCTGCGTCTCTTCATCCTCCTCACCCGTTGCGAAAAACTGGAAACACCTCAGGAAAAATGTATCATCTCTTATCTCACATGAAGCTGTGAAAACTGCCACCTGTCGTTCCTTCAGGCAGATTAGGCCGAGCAACTCCTCACTGATGTGGTATGTTACATCTAAGTCAATCATATTTTCATACCCTTGAGGTGTATCCTTCCTTTTTATCCCCCTTCCTGAATTCCTGATGAGATTACTGATCAGACTATTTTACTTTGAGCAGAACAGATTGCCCTAGCGTCTGTCAGCACATATGGTACTTTCTTTTTGTCCTTTAAAGCACTTTGAGAAAGGTGTGATAGGGATTTCATTAAGGGAAAAAGGGGCTAAGTGTACAGTGGACTTTTGGGGGAAAGCTATTAATCATATTAGGTTTTTCCAATCGTCTAAAAGGTTGAGATTTTAAGTGGTGTATCACACACACATAAGCTAATAAAAGGATATGTTTCTACTCTTATCTAAAGATCACCAAAGGCTACTTGTGCTCCTCTGGCTCCAAGCCATCTATATGGTAAACAACATGTGTCACATCACCTTTTATGAGTTACAACTGTTTTGAGGTACTGACTCGTGACCCAGGGCCGGCCCAGCAGAGCCCCCGGCCCACAACAAGCACAGACCCGACCCCCGTCTCTCCACCTTGCTCCCGTCAGTGACAGAGGTCTTGTGTTGCAGCTCTCGCTCTGTAATTACCAGCACCGCTGACATTCCTCCTGCTCTCTAAAACAGGACTCCACCATGTTTATCCAACACCCAGCCTTCACAGCAGCTAGATAATGTGTAACTGTAACCACTGGCAACCCTGAAAACAGTGAGGGGTTTTTAAACTGGCCTCGTCCGGTTCAAACTGACATTCACCTCTGTTCAGCAACTACGTTGTGTGAATTATCGGAAGATATTTTTGTTTCACGTATGCTCCGACAATACAAAGGACACTATGAATAGCACGTATAATTGACATTTTGTTTGTTTGCGTCAGTTTAAGGAAACTATAATTACTCACCTCAAAGAGTCGTTGCGTCTCTGTCTATGCTGAGAGGTACTTCCATGTGCTGACGAAGGCGGTGGGAATGAGTGAGTAGGGCACGCTGGTCACGCTGTCCCAAGAGTCCGACGATGGATCGTAACAGTCTAGTGTTTTACACCTCTGAGCCCCGAAGTAACCCCCGACCACATATAGTCTGTTCCCTGACGCCACTGCATGGCAACTGATGCGTTTGGCCGTCACGTCGCCAAACTTTGACCACTGGTACGTCTCGCTGTTGAACCGGTAAGCAGAGCTGGCTGAGAATTCAGTGTCGCCTCCGATCACCACGACGTGATTGCCGACCACGGCCGCTGCGGTGTAGCGCCACAGCTGCGGACAGGCGGCTGGCACGGTCCACCGGTTCTGGCAGGGGTCAAAGCACTGCACCTTGGGGTATTTGTCTCTATTTACGCTGGTGCCCCCGAAGGCAAAGAGTTTGTTTTTGGCGCCGACGACTGCGGCGTTGCTCACCCCCTCTCTGAGCGGAGCCACCAGGGTCCATTTATTGGTCTGAGGGTCGTACTGTTCCACCTGTTTGAGAGACACAGACGGAGATGCAGGGAAGGATCCCGCGAGAGAAGTGTGTCCTCCCACGACATACAGCATGTGATCGAGCTCCGCAGACCCATGTCCGAATCTGGCGACCAGCATGGGTGAAGCTTTGGACCACTCGTCGTGTAATGTGTCATAGACCCAGACGTCTTTGGAGGCCCCGTTTTCCGAGCCACGTCCTCCGGTAACATAAACCTGAAACACATGGAGAGAAGTCTTATTTTTGTGTACTTCTACATAGCATTACATTAAAATGCACAAGTATGGATCATATGTATACCTTGCAACCAATAGCACAGGCGCTGCATTCTTTCCGCGGGCTGGGGATGTCTGTTTTAGGGGTGATCTCTTTAGTCTTGTTGTCGATCATGTAGACTTTATCACACATGAAAGTCTGTCCTCCCAGCAGCAGCAGGGCCTGGCTAACCTTCCTCGGCCGGGCACAGAACCCCGTTACAATACCGTCATTCTGGAGGATCCTCATTTTGCACCGCACTGCGTCTTCCACAATCTCCCGACCAACCTTATGGCACATCACCAGCTCCTCCGAAGCGACGTTCTTCAGCAGGTACGTTTCAGGGAGCAGCGCCAGGCGGACACAGCGCAGCAGCTCGGGCAGCTCGCTGTGCCTGTGCTCCATGTCGGCCTTGACCCAGTCGATGACAGCCTCGTACACCAGGCACTCGTCCTCCACCTCCAGCTCTTCGCTGAGGATCAGCTCCTGGACTTTGTCTCTGGGCAGGTTAAGGAAATCCTCAGTCTTGAAGAGAGTAGCAAAGTCTGCGAGGCACATCCTCCACGACAGCTCGTACAGTCTCTGGCACTGATGGGCATCTGACAGCAGCATCATCCCCAGACAGTTTGACTGGTGGAGGTTCTTTTCTAGAAACTCCGAGGCTGCGTCTCTGATGTCGTGAAACTGAAGCATGTCGCCGGCTTCCAGGAGCGACTCCGCGTTTTCCTCGTTGATGATGATGCGGGCAGAGTAGGCGTAGTCGAGCAAGAGCTCCAGCACCTCTGGGTGGAGAGAGTCGTGGAAGTTGACTTCGGTGTCGCGGCTCTCCCTGAGCCCGCCGCTGAACATGGCCTCAAAGTATCGGCTACAGGAGGCCAGAACGGCCCGGTGGCAGGGGAAGGATCTGTTTCCGGCCTTCAGGACGACATCTGTGAAGACTTTTCGTTTGCGTAACAGGTTGAGCTGAGTCAACAGGCTGTCGGCGTGGGACGTCTTGTGGAAGAGTTGGATATTCATGGAGCCGGAACTAGAGCGAGACTTTCTGTTTTCGTGGTTACTCACAGACATCTTGACTTGGACCTGGAGGAGGAAAGAGAGGATAAAAGAAATGATAAGCACAAGTGGAAAGAGACACTCCTGGTTTATATTTGTTTAATTCAGCCGTTATAACAGTTGGGCAGGAGGAAGAGATTTTATCAGGTCATGCGCCGTCCTTTTGATGTGAACACCATAAACACTCCTCCCATTTTATGATTAAACAAAACTCAATGAATGGGTTGCTCCGGAATAAAATACTCGTATCAGTACGCTGGTTTACAACGGAAATAAACTTCAGCCTTCAGAGATGAAAGGAGATCAGATAAGGAGCGCTCCCACACAAACCCCGTGTGTGTACACAGAGACTTACACTGTAAAACATACATCAGTGTCAAGACAACAAATGGGCTACGTTAACCGTCTTTTAATTCAACCTTCCATCTGTAATTAATGATAGGCAAAAGAAACAACACCTGGGCGTGTTACCTCATCTATCCACCCCTATAAACATTTCAGGGCTGTGAGTCACCTCCAACCAGAGAGAGAGAGAGAGAGAGAGAGAGAGAGAGAGAGAGAGAGAGAGAGAGAGAGAGCCAATCAATTCCTTCCAGCTTGTTCTGCTGGCTCACATACAAGATGGTGCCAAAGCTTTCAAGCCCACATAAGATGTGACACCTCAGACAGTCCAGCAGCTCCTTGAGGATGAAATTATGCAACCACAGTGCAACAGATGAAAACCCCCAATCTGTCTTTTGATCATCTGTAGTGGATTTAGACAGGCCTGCAGCCATTACATCAAGTGGGAGGATGTTTATGCTGCATTTAAAGTAAGATTATTGCATGCTAAAGATAAAGTGTGATTGAATTTCTAATATACAGTGGTGGAATGTAACTAAGTACATTTACTCAAGTACTGTACTGAAATACAATTTTGACATACTTATACTTTATTTGAGTATTTCTATTCTCTGCCACTTTATACTTCTGTTTTACTACATTTCAGAGGGGAACATTGTACTTTTTAAATGAAAATATAAAACATGATATGTTTATATGATATAATACAGTACTAACCTAACCAGCCAGTAATACACAAAGTTGACTCCACATTGATGAACTACATCATTTAAATGCTCTTACATGTACTCATTAGTGATTGAAACACAATAATAGATTACTCTATAAAAGTACGAGTAGTTTACTTTTGATATTTTAAGTATATTTTGTTGATAATACTTTTACTTAAGTAACATTTTAAATTCAGGATTTTTACATGTAACAGAGCATTTTAGACTGTTGTATTTCTACTTTTACTCAAGTACAATTTTGACATACCTGCACTTTACTTGAGTATTTCCTGCCTCGGCTACTGTTATACTTCTATTTTACTACATTTCAGAGGGAAACATTGTACTTTTTAAATGGAAATATTAAACATGACATGTTTATATGACATGATGCAGTACTAATCTACCCAGACAAATTGACTCCACATTGATGAACTACATCATTAAAACACTCTTACATATACTCATTAGTGATTAAAACACAATAATAGAATACTCTATAATAATATGAGTACTTTACTTTTGATATTTGAAGTATATTTTGCTCATAATACTTCTGTACTTTGACTTAAGTAACTTTAATTAGTAACTAATTTTGAATTCAGGATGTTTTACATGTAACAGAGTATTTTAAACTGTTGTATTTCTACTTTTACTTTAAGTAAATGATCTTGAGTACTTCTTCCAGCACTGCTAATAAATATAATTACATAATGGTAATAATAATCATGGCTCAGTAGGTGAATAAAGACTTGAACACAAACTTGAAAACGACCAAATAAATATCTTCCGCTTTGAAGCCTCCATTGTTTGATAGCAGATAAATTTAAGTCGTCCATTGAAGCCCCACTGAAAGGGGGGACTGAAAAGGGGGACCGGGGATTGAAAGGGGGGACCGGGGGGACTTCCGTGGAGACTCAGCGTGAAATCCAATTCGTTTTGTGCCGTAAAAATGTGAAACTACGGTCATCTACTGCTCCAACATGCGCTCAACCTTCCTCCCAGAGTTAGTTATCTGCCTACAAGCAGCCACCATCACAGGATCTCCATACACCAAACTAACAACAACAAACTCCTCACATCTGCTGTCTTACCTTTATAGCTGATCCCGGACTCCTTTATCTCGGCTGCAACTTGTTCCGCAAGTTTGTGGCAACAATTTTTAGGCAAATCCTCTTTCCGAGTTTAAAACTGCATCACATCCTGAAGTGTTTGGAAACGGTTGAGCCATTTGTCTGCTAGCTTCGAGTTTAAAAGCGTTTTAAAGAAAACAGTTGTGACAAAAGTTAGTAGTTTGTTCTCCGGAAGCGACGAGCAGCCTGCAGGAGGAGAGCAGCGAGTCAAAGCAGGAGAGGGAGAGAGACCGCCTGGTGGTGTTCAGACTGACTCCTCCTCCTCCTCCTCCTCCTCCTCACTCCGTCCAATGAGCTCAAACACACTGCTGCTGCAAAAAAAACCTCTTTCTTTATTCTCCATCCAGCTTCAGGCTCAATGCACAGCTTTATTGTTGAATAGCATAAGTAATGTAAAGACACCTGTCTCTCTCTGTGTGTTTCACCTGCTGCTATGTTTGTCACTTTCCCCTCAGAAGTACTCAGAGGAAAAGTTTGCCTCTACTATCAAAAGGCAACCAGCACCTTTTAACAACATTAAACCTGCAGTAGGCAACATTTATTAAGAACTTTAAACATGCACTATCTGCAACCATCTTGGACTCTAACTGGCGCACTTTACACTTACTTTACACTATACATCCTATATATCACTTTATAGACTGCACATATGTACATATTACATTCATTTATTGACGGACTGTACACACTATGTTCACCCATTCACTCTGTATCTTTTATATCTCTATTATTGTTTTTATAATTGTTGTGTACCTTTACCTCTCCTGTGATTCACTCTGTTTGCTGATGTTGCTGCTGTGACACCTGAATTTACCTCCGGGGATTAATAAAGGTTCATCTTATCTTATCTTAATTCCATAATAACCTTTCAGCATATTGTAAACTAGACTTCTGCTCCTCCTCATGGCTCTGTTTTCAGGCTTTAGAAAATCTAGCCTGATGTGACGGAAGACTTATCCTATTCAGGGCCCGGGGGGGGGGGGCTGGAGTTGATCCCAGCTGACACTGGGTGAAGGCGGGGTCCACCCTGGACAGGTTGCCAGACTATCACAGGGCTGACACATAGAGACAGATAACCATTCATGCTCACATTCACACCTACGGGCCATTGAGAGTCAACAGTTAAAGGCACTGTTTGTAACTTCTTACACGTATAAATCAATCCGGGTCGGTGTCCCATGTGCGCTCACGTGTGGCTACGCTGTTCAGACTCAGACTCCAACACAAACTACACGGAAGCACCAAAACCTCAAAGTTGTATCTAGTGAAGCCCGTCTTGCAAAACAGTTTGTGCAGAAATAATTGCTGCAGCTCCTCCAGACCAACAGAGGTTTCCTGTGTCTTGTCGCTCCGCAGCGAGAAACGTTATCGTCTCCGACCGGGTGCCGGTGTTTCCCCTATTCCCTCCGGCCGCGGTTGGGAGGCTGAAGCAGGAAAAGCCAACATTAGGATCAGCATTGATTCATGGAGAGACCTTCGTCTGGTCAGCTAACATTACTGCCAAGCAGGTGAAATATAGAGTGATATTGTGATTTTAGCTGACGTGTGTCGCCTCACTGTTTTGATGGATGCTCGCTCACATTCAAGTAGCGCGTGCACACGGGCGAGCGCGAGCAACAGGACACTGACTTTCGTTGACTTAACGCCCACAGGTGTCGCTGTTACAACCGATTTCTGATTCTTACAAACAGTCCCTTTAACCTAACCTGCATGTCTTTGGACTGTGGGAGGAAACCGGAGAACCCAGAGAAAACCCACGTTAACACGGGGATGCTGACCAGCGTCTCTGCTCCGGCACTGCAGCACAGCTTCTGCCCTATTGACCTGCTCCACATAACCAACAGTCTTAATGATCATATGCTGGCAGGTTAAAGTCCTTCTGAGGACCATGAGGTCGTTTCTCCGGCTGAATTCCTGACATTTTCTGAAGGATTTAAGGACTCGGGACAAGAATCAGGCCAGTCAAGAATCAACCAAGTCAGCCTGCACACACAAGGAATTTCATGGGCCGCTTGGTGCAACACGGAAGCTATGAAAAGAAAGTGTCTCTCTCTCTCTCTCTCTCTCTATGTGCATTTTCTAATAGATATAAGTGAGTAATCTCCAAGTACTTGGTTGTAGAACTTCAAGAACAGATTCAAGAATGAAGTGTCTTTTCTGTGCAGGACTCTTTGTAGGGATTTGTCCCGACATGTCTGCAGGGGTAATTAATGACATTAATAATGGCTTGATTCCATTTAGGTGTGCCAGATCCACGGCCCTGCTGCTATTGTGCATGCTGGCTCTTTGTCGTATACTGCGACACTTTAATGGAGCAGAGTTTATGTTACTGGCTGCACCTGTGCTTTTCATGCTTTAACAGGCCAAAACGGCTGCAGTGAAAAAGGGCCGTCACAGACATACTTGAAACAATGAATTAGTGGTAGTTTTAATATTTGAGATCTAATTTTTATTCAGACAATAAAGGCTCTGGGGCCGGTTACTCTCTCTCAACACTGACTGAGACTCTCCGTACGACGTCCAGAGTGGATGCCACACCGCTCAGGTTTCTCTCTGACTGTCACTCAACAGCTGCTTTTGAAGAAGCTGCTACTGTTTCTCGACTTGGGCCAAAATGTTTTTCCCCTTGAAGTCTTTTTGTTTGTGTTCAAAACATTCAGTTTTACAACATGTTAGAACATGTCGCTTTTAAGTTTCACTTTCACTTTTGCAACATAGTAGGTGTAGTAGGCCCCTAATGACCCACATCTATGGTGCTTATAGTGACTGATAATGCCTATTTAATGGCCTGACACCAGTCAAATCGGGTGCATATGTCAAGTCACCAACATGTTTTTTCTTATACTAAAAGCCTTGATGTAAGTGTCAGCTCAGAGTTTGACACTCGTGGCGGGTAATTCACATTGTTGCCGGTGCTCGTTGGAGCCTCCCTCATAGCTGACTGGGCCAAATGCTTTCATACACACAAGTGTGCCTAAAGCAGATTAAGAATTTAAGAAGATTAGATTAATGAACTCACGATTGTAATCTAGGGTTAATTCATTTTGCTGCACTTTAACCCCCCCCCCACCCGCCCCATTCAGCCCAGTGGCTTCCAGCCAAACTGGTCTCAGGATTTATGTGTGTGTGTTTGCATTTGCTTGGGTGCTAGCATTGTGTAAGCGGTCATTAATTACTCTCAGGCAGGAACGCCACTAATCAGACCCCCCGTCATTATTCCTCAATGCCCCCAGCGTCGCAGCAAGCCTCTCACACAGTGTCTGACAGTGACAGTAACCGTCGCTCCATTGTTGGCCGCAGACTCACTGTATATGTGTTCAGTCAAGGCAGGTGGTCTCCTCAGTGAGGTCATCCTGCCTGAAACATAAGGAGAGGGGTCCTCGGAGGGGGTCATCCTCACGCCCGAGACTCAACACCAAACAATGCAGAGGTTCTTATGACCTTCTATTTATGTTCTTGTTGGTTTCTGCTTTCCACATAGTTGTAGTTTGAAGTAAATGCTTTGTCTATTTAAGTCTAGTTAACGGGCAAGTTGGCACAGCAATCTTACAATAACTACCTTGGAATGACTGCACATGAATGCAATCTAATTATTATTATTATGGATAAAGAGAAAACGGAATATCCTGATTAAAATTACATACTGTGGATGCTTGTTATTCTTTTTTAAAAAAAATTTATTATTGAATTTATGTTCCAATATAGCCTGCTGAGGAGGATCGGTGAGATAAATAGCTGTTGTGACATGACAAAAAATGAAAAATAAAATAAAAAATAAAATAAAATAAATAAATAAATATACACTTCTCATTAGAATAAGAAATTAAAAAAATAATAATATAAATAAATAAATAATAATAATAAAAAATATATTATTATTATACTTATTCATTTTGCAATTACTGTACACCTGTCTACCACAAATATATAATTTTATTTTATATTTCATATATGTTCTATCATTTTAACTTCTGTACTATTTTATGTCTTGAATTCTCATTTTTACTTGTTTGATTTTCTTTTTATATATATATATTTGTAGTAGCATTGTTGGAGGGAGGCTGAGATCTAAGAATTCATTGCCAACGAACTGCTTCTTTGTAATTGTTGTGCATATGACAATAAATAACTTGAAACTTGAAAACAAATTAAAAGCACTAATCTTGTCATTGAATTTTTGTTTTGTAAATAAGTATTATTTATTTATTTTTAACTGAATCAAAGCAGGCATAACTAAACTGCAATGCTATACTACAATGCAGTGACTAGATATACTATACTGTTGCAATCAATCTATTTACCTTGCACATATGTACAGTGTTCAATGTCCTACAAAAGTAGTACGTAATAGCAGTCATTCTGTTAGAATAACATCAAAAATAATGCGCGATGCTACTCACTGATAAAACCATGTTCAGTTTTCTGAATCTGCTCTTTTGATTTACAGAATATGATTTTACAGGGCAAACATTGCCATAAAAAAAATGAAATGTTCAGACAAAGGCTGTGATATGTGTAAATAATAAAATAATTATTCAACTATAGTAAGTTTCATCTTTAAGCTAGTTGGACATTATCTATAATAACAGGCTAATTGTTAAAAAATGATTTAAAATTGCATAATTTGAGGCAAATACATTCAAATGTCTTTTCTGTGTATTTAAAATCACGAGTGTTTGCTGCCCTCTAGTGGTGACAGCGAGGAACTGATTAACTAGTAGAATTAGCGTTAATGCAGACGCACTTACACTTCCGGTAAATTATTTCAAAATAAAACTTTCAAAACAATGCAGGGCTTTATTGTTTGATAACAAATTCTACATTCGAAATACAGATACTATTATGAACACATATGCTATTACGGATATATAAATGTCTAGTATTGATAACTGTATTATTAAAGTCTGCAATGACACTAGCTTGACAAATTCTATGCTTCTATGAGTTCCCTCCTGGAGGACATTAAAACTCGTGATTTTAAATACACAGGTTAGTAGGTAGCAAACGATAGCAACAGGCTATTTTTAAAGACTATTTTTATTTACCAGTTGTTTAACCTGAATAATGTTTTTTTAAAATTGATATTTTTTAAAATCAGTTCCTGAGTTCCTCAGTTCCCCATGATCTGTGTGTTTAAAATCACGAGTGTTTGCTGCCCTCTAGTGGTGACAGCGAAGAACTGATTAACTAGTAGAATTAGCGTTAATGCACACGCACTTACACTTCCGGTAAATCATTTAAAAATAAAACATATTTCAACATGATGCAGGGCTTTATATCGTTATAATTAAGTATACATTAGAAATACAAATAATATTGTGAACTTATACATGTATTTTTGATACCTCTAAAGTACGACGGAGTTTTAGGGCCTTATTGAGGAAAAAAAAAATCTGAGATATCGAGAATAAAGTCATAACTTTACGAGAAAAAAAAAGAAAATAACACGTAAAATTACTACTTTGTAATATTATGACTTTATTCTCATAATACTACGACTTTTTTCTCTTAAACTTCTGACTTCATTGTCATAATATTACAACTTTTTTTCTTGTAAACTTCTGACTTTATTTTCATAATATTACGACTTTTTTCTTGTAAACTTCTGACTTTATTTTCATAATATTACAAATTTTTTTCTTGTAAACTTCTGACTTTTTTATCATAAAATTAAGAAATTTTTCTCTTAAATTTATGACTTTATTCTCTTAATGTCAGATTAATTTTGTTCCTCAATGTGGCCCTAATACTCTGTCGTACCGTCCTACCATAGACCTACAACAATGAGAAATAAAAATGAAAATGTTAATAAAAAACAGTTATTCATTTCCATTTTTATAAATCCACAGGGAGCCACTGGAGAGGAGCTAAAGAGCCGCAGGTTGTAGTCCCCTGCGGTACGCTCACCAAAAAACTACATTTCCCATATCGGAATCCCCCTTCTACGGAAGTGACGTAGGCAGTCTTCCGCCGCAGTCAAGGGCATCCAAAACTAACGTTAGCCTGTTAACCGTGCTGTAGCTGTTGGTCCACACGTGTGTTTAAAGAAGACAGATAACGCTTCAGTTCACGGTAACGACTCCGGTAGATAATGGACGGGTTCGGTTCAGACTTCTCTGCCGGTGGAGGTGGATCCGGTGGTAAAGTGGACACCGGGACGATCATGGAGCAGGTGAAGGTCCAGATCGCGGTGGCTAACGCTCAGGAGCTGCTGCAGGTAACCAATGGATACCGCTGCTAAGCTATCAAGACTAGCATACAAACTTAACTTAGTGAGTGGAAGAGTAACATTAAAGTTTACTGGGGATGATATGAGCACCTTTATCAGTCACGTCACAACGTTACATCAAGATATTGTCACTGATATGACACCACATTAATGAAACATTACTCTAACAGTAGTAACTTAGCTAGCTAGTCATTGAAATGCTGTTGACATGATGTAACGTCCTGAAGCCTTTGACTATACAGATGTACCTTTTAAACCAGACGTCTCGGTGTTTTCATCTATAAAACATGTGTTTAGGTGATGTTGTGAACTGTCAGCTGTCACTAATAACCTATAACAAACTTTTGTGTTTCAGAGAATGACAGACAAATGCTTTAAGAAGTGCATAGGTAAACCTGGAAGCACGCTGGACAACTCGGAGCAGGTATGTGCTGGGCCATCATGAGCAGCTGGCTTTCGGGTGTAAAGAGATTATAGTCAATTGACAGAAAATATGTAATTGATCATCTATGTATGATAACCTCATGTGAAGATTTTCTGCTCTCTTTGATTTCTATGATAGTGAAGGGAATGTTTTGGACTGTTGGTCAGACAAAACAAGCAATCTGAATATGCCAATTAAGTCCCGTACTTTGCACTTTTCATCAGTTTTTGATGAGTTTCAAAGGATTAATCAAGAAAATAATTGGCAGAATGATTTACAATGAAAATGGTTGCAGCCTTTGAAAAGATATTTTTTCTGTTTATTTATTTACTTCTATCCTTAATCTTTTCCCTGTTTTCATTTCAGTTATTTTCTTTTTTTCTTTATCTTTTCTAATTTCCTATAATTTTTACCTGTTCACTATAAAATATAAACTGGGAAAAAAAAGTTACCCACATAATCAGCTGTGTTGTTCATCCCACAAATACATGATCCTTACAAGTTGGACATAATTGTGAAGGTAAATAAACACGCATTCCAACGATGTAAAATACAATGCCAATAAGCATTGTAACAACAGAGAAATAATCCACCAAACACAAGTTTCCGAATTTTTTTTCCCCAGTTTATAAACATTGATATAAATTTGAACATCATCATATGTAAGCAAATGTAAAGTTATGTTAACTCCTGCAATAAAGTTTAAAAATAAATAAATAAAATTATCATGAATCGTGTTAATGTCGCTGTTTTTGTCCTCACAGAAATGTATTGCCATGTGTATGGACCGATATATGGATGCCTGGAATACTGTGTCCCGAACATACAACTCCAGATTACAGAGGGAAAGGGCTCGCATGTGAACACCCCTTTCGTCACCCTTCCCTTCCTCGGGCTGCTGCTTTACAGCGAAGAGGAGCACAGTGTTTCCACTGGAGGCCAGGCGCTGTCCACAGCAGCAGCACACCATCAGCATCATCATCATCATCATCATCATCATCATCACAATACCTCACAGAGCCTGTGGACTCTGGCCATAACAATGTCTCTGGACATTTTGATTTTGCTCTGAGGAACAGTTCAGTTACAAAGTTTAATTATTTGTGTTTTTTTGTCATTATGAATAATTAATCTTCTGGTTAACAAGTAATCATGCATTATAAAAAGCTGTAATTTACCCCTGTGTGTGTTAAGACATGAAGGTTAGGAGAATTGGAAACTCTAAATTGTCTGTTGGAGTGAACATAAGTGTGAATGTGTCTGTAAGTGCGTGCTAGCCCTGTGACAGACTGGCAACCTGTCCAAGGTGTACCCCATGTCTTGAGCAGTGCATGCTGGGATATGTTTCAACCCTGTGTGAATAGGATAAGCAGTTTAGAAATAAAAGTACTGTTGCAATGTGGCAGTCTTGCATCAGTCAACTGCAGCACTACGGCTTTTGTTTCTTGGAGTAATTTTAACAGTATGTGTTTATACCCGTTCTTTTCATTGTGATGCTCAGAGAGAGACTAAATATTTGTGCCTAGAAAACAAGCCGCACAACTAGAGACCTTAAGGGACAAAACTGGCTTTCCTTAACATGCTTTTACTCTAAAAGACCTACTTATACAATCAAAAGGAAGACTTAAGGACCAACTTGGTGTTTTCACAACCGTGAACCTGACATTCACAAGCCTCCAAACAGTCCGATATCAAAGTACGCCTGGAGAACAAAACTGTTTTGTCTGACCTGTTTTCTAGTTGTCACTCTATCTGCCGTCCTCCACAGTAGTGGGCTTGTTTCAGCAGGGTCTGCCTTGCTGTACGGCTTGTCAGATGTCTGGGAATCTTTTTTTCCTACCCTGCTGAGTTTATGTAGGGAAGTGAGAGCCACAAAAGCTTGTGAACATTATTTGCAGTGTGATTGTGAACAAATGGAATGATCATTATGAAAAATCAATAAATCTTGTTAATCAGAGTCCTCTCTTGTGTCTCATCAAAGAAGAGTGTATATCAATGAAAGAAACATCACCATGAGTTTATCAAACTCAAGTTAAAATTCCTCTAAAGCTGATTCCAGCACCACTTTTTCATACAGAACTATATTTTTCCCAGAAAACCCACCTTTCAGTAACAATTATTACATTGCATCTTTGTCTTATTTTCTAAAAATAGATAGAACAAAATAGGGCTGTCCTCGACCAAAGAAAGTCGACTAACACTCACTCACTTACATCTGTGTTTTACAGCTCTCCACACAAGAATCGCACAAAAGCACCACTTAAAATCTGGTGTTTACCAGAGATGTGCTAATAAGTTTCTTGGAAATAAGTCATTCAGCATGAAAAAAACATAAAATAATGACTAATCGACTTAAGAAATCTTTGTCGACTTAGACCAAAACAACAGATTAGTCGACTGATTGACTAAGAGGAGGCAGCCCTACAAAAAAGACAAGGAAATGTACCCATAAATGAACCACATATATTCTGAACCCACACAAAATGAAAAAAATACACCATGTACAGTAAGTTTACCGGTCAGGAAAATAAATAACGGAAATAAATACTTTAAACCATGCATGTGCTAGCAGGATGTCCATAAGCCACAGTTCAGTATTCTCCTTATTTCTTCAGTACATTATGAAAGAGGATGGTCCCAGTCCAGATGACTGCACAGTATTACAAACAGCACCTATGACCAGTAGGTCACACAGGTCAATACTGTGGAAACTATGTACATGTGGCTTTTAGCATGACTTTGGTCCTTGTACAGTACAGTTTTATCAGGAAAATCCATTTGGGTTTATCATCTTTTTTCCTTTTTTGCCTCTTCAGAAAGGGAGGTATGTAGATATCCATTTCCTGACAGACGTAACACGAGTGTAAACCCCCGGGAAACCAATTCGCCCACATCCATGTCCCCAACTGGTCACTCCAGCAATAAACCACTGGCCAGAGCGCTCACGACAGGTCAGCGGCCCTCCAGAGTCTCCCTGAATGAGAGGGGAGAAAGAGTGGCTTTTAATAATTTGTTAGAAATTAAAATAACCTCAATGCAACGCAGTCTCCAGCATGTAAAGGAGAATAAAATAATTGATTAAGGACGAGTGAGGAAGCAGAAGAGTAAGGTACAAAGAGAATGTCACTTGGATCGCTGCTGAGATGCCAGGTGCTTTGACCGAGACAGGAATGCATGTGGGTTTCCTTACATAAGAAGATTACAGAGAGGAAGCGGGTGAGAAGGGGGGCTCTGTATTTTTAGGAAGGAAAGTCTACTCTCTCCCATCAGATAAGCATCTCTCACACAAGTGCTGCAATGTTCCTGAACAAGCAACACTTGGCTTTCTCCATCATTATAATATCCGACAAGTATTTTCAAACCATGAATTTTTCATATGCTTTTACTTTTTCCAAAGACAAGTCCTAGAAACCTCTAAAGAATAACTTTATTTTGCTCTGACCTGGTTAACCATCGACTGTAAAAAGATTTATCACAACCATGGCCCTATTTCCCCTGAGCCTCTGAGCACTTGTGTAATCTTGGTCCACAATCTTAACACTCAAATGATGCCAAGACGGTACCAGCCAGATGTCCGGCCCCTTTCCAGGCTGTGTAAAAGGTATTTGGGTCACATAGTAGGATGTCTTGCATCTTACCAAACAGGTGTCCCTGCCTCCCTCCATGTAACCAGCACACATCATGTTAGGAGTCAGCACGTTTCCATACGACTGCTGGCAGTTTGCCTGCTGAATGATGCTCACTGCAGCTTTCTGCAGCAGGTTGGTCAATGAACCTGTGCCGAAAAAATAAGTTATATTATTATATTATTACAACACCGTTTCTGGAAAGACCAGTTGATTTTGCATTTTTTATGTCATTTGTTACTGTTCTGAGCACCACAAACCAAATTCCACTCTCCTCAATTGTTCTGGTGTAGCAGCAGGAGTTTCAGTGGTAGATAAGACAGAAGCTCAGCAGATAAAAGTGAAACGATCTGCATGGCTACATACCAAAAGGGTAAGTGAGAAATACTGTGTAAACAGACTAGAAGTCAGTATTCTCTGATTCCAGCTTTTTAAATGTGAATGTTTTCTGGTTTCTTTGCTCCTCTATGACAGTAAACTGAATCTTTTTGAGTTGTGGACAAAACAAAAGGACGTCATCTTGGACTTTGAGAAACATCGATCGACATTTTTCACCATTTTCTGACATTTTATAGACCAAACAACTAATTAATTAATTGAGAAAATAATCAACAGATGAATCCTCAATTAAAATCGTTATTTGCAGCCCTAGAACAGACCATTTGATAGTGTTTCATTGCATTTTTTATTACACGGCTTTGTTGAATACTGGATTCTGATTGGTCAATCACGGTGTTCTACAGTTTGTTATTTCTTTATAGCAGACGTTGCTATGTATAACAGACTGTTGCTATGGGCACAGTTCTGATGTCGAAATCTGGCGGAGCGTTTTTTGTGCCCAGTGATTGATTTCATAAGTTTGTAGCCGTATAATAAGCGTGATAATGTACAGCCACCAGGTCATTGTTGTGAAATAAACCCTTTCAGGGTTTGCGTCGGGGTCCACCACCCTGTTGGGGTTTATTTCACAATAATGATCAGCTTGTTGTACATTATCCCTTATTTATATCATATTGCATTGTTGATGGAATAATGGAGCTGTAATGTCTGTACAAAAATCCTTATTATCATTTAAAAAAATTAGATTTGAGACCCAAGGATCATAATAATGTGGAAGCTTATGCTCCTCCAATGTTTTCTTGCTTTTACCAGACACTTGTTAAAATTCCCTGAGGATAATGATGTCTATAACATATAACATTATTCTGCAATTGTTTAATGATTCCTGGAAAAATGAGCCGGATGTTAGTGGGATTTTACATCTCTCACCTCCTTCCCTCATGGATCCCCAGCCTGTGATGAAGCACTCTGCATTGTTTAGGAAGCGGTGCACCGATGAGGGGAGACAGACAGACTGGATGGTGTAGGACATGGGGGCTAGGACTGCCAGCTCCAACAGAGCCACGTCATGGTCCATGTTGGTGCCATTGAAGGCTGGGTGGATGACAACCCTCTGGATGGGGATGACCAGGGCTCCTAACCCAGAGCGCAGCACAGATCCCAGGCTCACAGCCCAGTCAGTGGGGCTGGGGTCACTGGGGGGTTAAAAATGAAGACAGGCTCAGTGTCATTCTGGATGGAATTAATTTTTTATGTAAACAAATATTACTGTGGTGAAGTTCAGGTTCCACAGTACCTTTTGACGCAGTGTGCTGCTGTCAGTAACCATTTGCTGTGAATGAGCGTGGCGCCACAACGGTGAAGTCTCTGATGCTGCAGACTGCCAATCCAAGGCCACTCCCCCCTTCGAGCTGTTACTCCTCCCACGATCCTCTGGGCGCCCAACGCAGGACGTATGCCGCAATCTGAAACAAAAAAAACACACATCAGAAGCATTTCCTTTAAAGTAGGGTCGGTAATCTTGAGAAACTAGCAAAAGTATGTTAGGTTTTATAAATGATCCAACCGAAAAACCCAGCCCAGTGTTGCCAACTCTTTTCCAATGAAAGTAGCTAGCAGCACTAGCTGCTAACTAAAACTAAAAGTCCCTAAATCTAGCGGGAAAGTCGTCAAGTCGGCAACACTGATGGTCCGTCTGTTCAGGCCTCCCTCCAAAGCCACTCCCCCAAAATTATCATTATGAACACAAACATATCATAATGAACGTGAATAACGAACATGGCTATTGTTCGTACTCAAAACTGACCAACCATACCTTTGAATCCAGTATGTGCACTCCTTTACATATAAACTTACCACAGTTTCTTTCGTCGGCCTGGTTGGGGCAGTCTGGGACGCCATCACACTCTGGGTTGACCTTCCCTATGCATGAGGTGGCGCTACACTGGAAGTTTCCACTGCAGTTCAAGACTGGAGGACATGATGGACAGATAGCATGAGTGTTAAACCACACAAGTATTTGTTATACTGTTTTTCTGCATTTCTGCATTACATTTCTCTTGGTAACTGATGCATGAGTGAATTAAGCTGCTTTCAGTATGCCATTACCAGGTAGTGTCGGTGCAGGTAACACATCCATGGCTACGGTCCTGGATACTGGCGGATTATTAGGCACAGTAACTGGCATAGTTGGAACATACTGGAAGTAATCAGGGACCAAGCTGGGATCTGCGTAGCTTAGGATCCAGTTGCGGAGCCTGGTGACGCGGGAATAGACCCCAGGCCTGTTGATCATGGCACAGCCCACACCCCAACTCACCACCCCAGCCAGGAAGAACCTCCCAGGGGCCCCCTCACACACCAGAGGCCCTCCAGAGTCACCCTGCAGGGAAAACACAAGACTTCTGATTCTCTGATGTGAGAGCAGTTCCTCAACACAATGCTGCTGTCATGTGAAAAACTTGCCTGTTTCAACTTAAGTTTGGTTTAATGTTAAGTAAAAAAAAGTTGATTAGGATGGGAGCACTGTAATTTCCATGATTTTATGGATGAATAAATTGAATCTTGTTTACAAAATTCAATGACCTATTCTATTAAAAAAGAAGAGGTTCAAGTTTCCATGTAAGTGCATAAGACATTTTTAAAAGCAGGACACCAAATCGCTACCAGCTTTGGGGCTGCTGAGGAAGGAAAAGGAAAATTTCTGTATTTAGATAAGTGAATTGTCAGAATGTATTGTTTCAAATCTGTATACTACTGTATATAGATTATTTTTTCCATATAATGTGTTCTGAGTTGAATCTGATTTAAATTGATTGGGCTGTAATGGGAGCTGGATTGAGCCTTTAATGTGGCAGAATGCCATGTATTCTCACTCTAACTGTAAAATGAACAACACACATCATGTTATGCTGAGATGAAAATAACAGCAACAGCCCACAGGCCTCTATTTTTAGGGTGGGACCAGTGTTAACATACAGTTATTATGACCCTACTTATAGTTTCAAGGTCATCAGTGTGTGTTTACAAACTTTGCCCCAAGACAAGAAAGTATTGTAAGAAAATGTAAGTTGATAGTTTGCGCTATTGTAGCTGCCTTACGTGAACCAAGTGAAACAGCTCTGACCTGACATGAGTCCACCTGGCCCTGCAGGAATCCGGCGCACATCATGTTGTGAGAAACAGCTCCTCTGTACACTGATGATTTATTGCACACCTTGGAGTCGATGATTTTCACCACCGCCTTCTGTAGTGTAGGAGGCACCTCAGCTGAATGGCAGAAGAGCACAACTGAATTACTCATACTGATCAGATTTCAACGTGCCTACAATCATTTCCTCAAGTGACTGACATCTAATGCCTTAATTGCCTTTAGTTATTGTAGCCACATTACAGGTTATTTGTTCCTCATTATCATCTAACAGGAAAAAATGCCTGTGAGCTAAAAATAGTCATTCCCAAAATATTAAAAGCTCTTGATGTCATAGTATTGGGTACAAAAAAGAGCTCCTTTTCCCGCTAAATCCCCCATCTGTTGATGTGTTGAGTTGTAACTCCTGCAGGCAGACTCACCATTAAACTGGTGTAGTGCGCCCCACCCTGACACCACGCAGCTCTGTCCTGGGGCAAACACATGAGATGGGGAGGGCAGGCAGACGGGCTGGATGTAAGAGCTGAAGGTGAGAGGGGTCTCCAGCTCCAGCACAGTTACATCGTTGTCAGTGGTCGAAGGGTTGTAGTCTGGAGACACAACCAGCGACTTGATGTTAATCATTGTGGACTCTGACTCATCACCGCTCACTAGTCTGGCCCCTACAAGGGCCGTCCACTCTCTGGGGTCGTTGTCCCTAGAGACAGAGAAGAAAGAGATGACATAACAGTTTAAAATATGCATGTCATATATCCACGCAAGTGACTTAATAGCACAGTAGTAGATTTACAAATAACTCCTCAGTGACTTGGAAATGATGCCTACCTCTCAAAGCAATGTGCCGCACTGACCAGCCAGCGTTCGTTGATGATGGAGGCTCCACATGTGTGGCGTCCATGGAGCCTCAGACTGACCTGCCACGGCAGCTCCCCTTGCCGTGCATCCTCACCACCCACCACCCGACTCCCCATAGCGGGACGTGTACCACAGGCTGAGGAGAAAAGTTATGGTTAAGTTGGAGATGACGTTTTTTTTTTTCCTTACAGGTTTGTCAGTAACCTCACATTTACAATATGACCTGTCAGTGCCAGTATATTTACCAATAACAACTGAAAAAGAAAATTGAATAATGGGCTTAAAAGGGCAGCAGTAGTTTCAAGTCATTCACCACAACGAGCTTCATCAGATCCATCTGCACAGTCGGGGCTGAAGTCACACTCTGGATTCAATTTGGTGACGCATTCTCCATTGTCACAAGTGAAGGTGTTGTCAGGACACCTAGCTGGAGAGCCCAGATGATAGAAAAATGTCAGGATGAGAGGTACAATATGAAAATTTCCTTATAACGTAATTTGTTTTCACATAACGTATTTAGGTACAAGGAGGATGGCACTGCTTTAGTGCAATTCAATTAATATTACATAGCTTTCACATTTTTCATCAGACTCACATGCCCATATGTACATTGCAAGAGTTATTGGTCACTGTAATTATTCCTCCTGTCCATACCACATGAAGAGATCCATTCCTAATGTGATTTCAGCATGGGAGATGGGTAATAAGATATCCGTGATTTGAATTTGAATGTCACACTATCTGCCTTGATATTAAAAACACAATCCATTTAGCATTCCAAGACGCTGCAAACATATGCTGGAGGATTATTTGTAGGCACACTTAAACATGGGTCTACATATTCACTCACCTATCATCTCATCTCCAATTGCATAAAAGGACTTCCCACTGGCTCCTAGGAATGAGGAGAAAGACACACATTAGATCCTGTTAGGACTGTGGAAGCCTGACACAATGCATCAAACAGCTGTGGCCTATTTTTGTCCCTCCCATTACGCACACCCACTTGTAGGACCACAGACAATCAACTGATGACAGTATAATTTTACTACCCAGTAAGATGATAGCGTTGATCTCTCCAAATTCTGGCACCTCCAGTGGTTTCCCATGCATCACTGAGCTGAGTCCTGCTCTCAGCAGGTCCTGAACAAAGTTGTCTGAATACTGCTGGATCTTGGACACCCTGAAGACCAGTCTGAATGTTGCCATCACGTCACCATTAACGTTACTGGGAAGAAACAGATTATGCTGTTTGTTTAATCGTCTAGATGCTTTTTACACTTGGAATAAAATCATCTACCTCAGTTCAGCTTTCACTCACCCATAGGCAACAATATTCCAATCAACGTAGTGATGTGATATCGATGAGGCAGTGAAGACATTTTTAATCTGTAAGAATGGGAGAATGTACAATTTAACACTTTTTTTTAAAGAAAATATTGGGCTTTCAACATGGTGACAGTCTGCACTAACCTTGGACTTTAAAACTGAGGTCAGTACTATGGAGTAACCAGAGTCTTCATCCTGCAGAACTGGATCATACTTCAGACCTTTGAGCTCCACTGTCTCCATAAAATAATGCTGCTCCTGTGCCAGGTAGGCTGGAGACGACAGAATAGAAATGGTTCATTCTTCTTACAGGATAATTCAGTTTAGAAATGGTGTACAACAGAGTAGTCTAAATAGCTCATACCTAAGTATGAATGAATGATTGTGAAACTCACCAATAAGCAGGCCTACAAAGACCCCGATAACGAGGAAGAAGAAGATGAAGGCTACGATGGAGCCCCTGTAGCAGGCAGAGTTGGAAGGAGCAGGAGAAGCTCCTGGAGAAGACCACGGCCCACCTCCTCCATCCTTCCTCACCTCCATGTTGGATTCACAGCACCAACGTCACAACTCACATTCCACTGTGTCCAGTATTATAATACCAGACAGACAAAATGAGCCAGTCCTGGTAAAAAACAAAAAAAAACAAATACAGTGACAATATTTGAGATTAGACTGAGATGTTATTGTAAGTGAGGCATTATAGACTACTGCAATGAGTAAGGTTGTACAACAGGATGGATATAATATTCTGATATCAATAACAACACATTTATGATTGATGATACAGACAAAAAAAATCAAATAAGAAATTTAATATCCTCGGATAGTTGATATACATTTATTATCATTCATACAAACCAAATTCTACAATGATGAATATGGAACATTAATGGAATTACCAAAAACAATGGAAATGTAGTTTATTAAGAAGATAAACTGTTTACTTTAAATAGAACCCAGATGCCCATATAGGAAAATACAGATTACAAACTAGTTGACAAGACTACACTAAGGAGGTCTCTACACTGGCTCCCTGTCTCTCAGAGAATTGATTTCAAAATACTGCTGCTAGTTTACAAAGCACAAAATTGGTTTAGGGACAAAATATATTTCTGATCTTCTGCTATGTTATGAACCATCCAGACCTCTCAGGTAATCTGGATCAGGTCTGCTTAGTGTCCCCAGAGTCAGAACTAAACATGCAGAAGCAGCATTCAGTTTTTATGCACCAAATATCTGGAACAAGCTCCCAGAAACCTGCAGGACCGCTCCAACTCTGAGTTCTTTTAAATCAAAGCTTAAAACGTTCCTGTTTGCTGCTGCCTTTTATTAAACCAGATAATGATCGTATACTGCACTACACTGTAAACAATTGCTGTTAATTTACAGCAGAGTTTCAACAGTATTAACCTGTCATTGCTAAAAACAGTGCTTTATTATTAATACAAAAAAACCCTGTTAAATTACGCTCATAGGCTGTTTTTTAACTGAACTATAATGCATTCTTAAAAAACAGCACTATACTGCTGATCAGCTGTCTAAAGTATCATCAGTAACAGTTTCATGCAGTATTGTTTTAATTCTGGGACCTGATCTGCACATGTGAGGCTTGTACATTGTACATGATTGTAAAACCAGTGAATTAGCTTTATTGTTCTTCACTCACATGTTGTTATGGTTTGCATTCTGTGCTTGTAGCCAGCTAGAGACAGACATTTTGGGAAAAGTGTCAACAAGTCTATTATAGCCTTTTATTATTATTATTTAGCCTTTAATTGTATTTAGTGTGAGTATTCCTATGTCTGTAACCTGCTAAGTCTATTCAACTAGGCAAAAAATAATGTTTATTAAAATGTACGTAAAAAATACAACCTAAAAAGTGCATTAAAACAAATCGGTAAGATAATGTAAAAGAAAGGTGAAAAACAGCTATATAATGTATCTTTAAACAGTAAATTAAAATACTGTGAAATTAATAAAAAAAAACAACAGTTCATAATGTATTTTTCATTAACAGTACAAAGCTGTAAATTTCAGCGACAGTATAATAATGTTAATTTTACAGTAAAGTAAAGGCATCCCTGCAGTTCTTTACTGTTATTTTACTGGGCAATTCTTAACAGTGTAGAGCTTTTACTCTTGTGTGTTATATTTCAATTTTAGCTTCTATCCAAGCTTTTATTTTTAGCTTGTTTTTATTTTCTAATCTTTAATGTTTTTATAACCGTTTTAATTATGTCTTAATGTTCTTTTGCACTTTGTCGCAATGTTCTTGAATGTTTATGTAAAGCACTTTGAATTGCCCTGTTGCTGAAATGTGCTATACAAATAAAGCTGCCTTGCCTTGCCTTGCCTTGCCTTGCCTACACTAACCCTACATCTAGCTGTGACTCTGTTCTGGAGAGCTGGCTGAGATTGTAGGATATGCGTAAAGGAGACCAGGGAGGCCATGTTACCTGGCGATCAGACATCAGATGTGTAAAAAGGTCACACTATAAAACATCCCTTTAAATTCTGCAGATAAAAAGATTTTAAACAAATAGAGACTCGGGTATGAATATTAACCGCACCAGCACATTTACGCACGGTGACTCCAGGTGCATCACAGCGTAAAGCATTAAAACAATAGAGGCTTTATGTCCTGAAGTAAACTCACTCACCTCTTTCTTCTCTCTTTCCTCTGAACGCTGACATTCACGATATCCCGCAGTTCTCAGTGCGTGACTTGGCGCACACAAGAATAGATACATGGATGGAGATGGAGACAGAGAGGTTCGCTATTTGTTCCACCTGCCAAGGGGCGGATCGCAGGTAGCTCACCTGTTCGGTTTACTTTAGTAAGACTGAAGGCTTCAGAAATCCCCAACTAACCCTCCTCCTCCTCCCATCAGTCCTGATCCCTTCGGTTACACCCCGATGTGCACAGGCATTTCTACTGTCATCTCAGAGCTCCCATCATAATCTCCAGGTAAATAATAAACACTCCTTTTACGCACAGCAAGTTGGAGGAAAGTAATGTAAAAAAAAAAAAAAAAAAAAAAGTGTGGATAAGTGGATAAGAAATACCCTAATAATAGCTCAGTACTCCCTCTAGTTGCTGCCTGCCTGTGCTCCATTGACACAGTGACTGAGCAGCAGAGGAGGGGCTGAAGCCTCCAGGTATTCTGGCTGCATATTGTGGGCTCACAACACCTGGCAAACCATTAGGGTCCTTTTACCGGGATTAACAGTTTCTCTAATCTGTTAAAGTGCCTTTACTGCAAGTTTATTAACCTACTGCACTTAGTTTGACAAAAAGAGACGAAGTTAAGTTAGATAAAAGTTGATGTTCAGGAGTTTTTTTTATTCACAATTCTATGATGATTTAAAGGGACTGTTTGTAACTTTCAAAAATGCTTGTTAACAGCGACACCTGTGGTCGTTAACTCAAGGAAAGTCAGCGTCGGGCTCGCGGTTGCTCGCTCTACATAGACATGAACGAGCATCGCTCAAAACAGTGAGGCGACACACGTCAGCTAAAAGCACAATATCACTATATTTCAGCTGCTTGGCAGTAATGTTAGCTGACAAGACGAACGTCTATCCTAGCGTTGGCTTTTCCTGCTTCAGCCTCCGGGGCTGAAGCAGGAAAAGCGAATCGGTGCCGGGGCTGAAGCAGGAAGAGAAACGTTATCGTCTCCCAACTGCGCCCGCAGGGAGACACCGGAACCCGGTCAGAGACGATAACATTTCTCTCTGTAGAGCCCCGTCACTTCACAAGACACGGGAAACCTCTGTTGGTCTGGAGGAGCTGCAGCATTTATTTCTGCACAAACATCTATGTACATTCACTAGATATTCTCAGAGCTAAACTAACTCTTCTGCAGTGTGTAGTGTGCGCGCATGAACATATGGAGGTGGAGCGAGACAGCGCGCGGTGTGTGAGTGAAGGCAAGCAGGCAGAGGAGCAGACTCCGGCCACACGCGAGCGCGCATATGTGAACGCGCATATGCGAGCGCACATGGGATCCCGACCCGGTAGATTTATACATGTAAAAAGTTACAAACAGTTCCTTTAAGTTAGATAAAAGTCGATGTTCAGGAGTTTTTTTTAATTCACAATTCTATGATGATATAAACTTTATATGTTATCTAAATATGTTAAATGAAATTGGGAGCCCCAATTCAAGATGTACTGTTCACAAGAAAAACCCTCTATCAATTATAAATGGCACAAATAACAGTTAAAGGTGCAGTGTGTAGGATTTGGCGGCATCTAGCGGTGAGGTTGCAGATTGCAACCAACTGAAACTTCTCCCGTGTGTCAAGCGAAGACTGTCATATCAGATTTTCACTACACAATTATCGCGTCCAAAAGAATTCCCAATAACGATATTATCACAAATCTATAGAAAATAATTAAAAAAAATGTGCGTTTTGTCTCTTTGGCAAATGAATTACATTCAAAATACGAGTGTAGGGAGGTGGAGAGAGAGTCTGTAACCATAACTGTATATATAAAATGATTTAAGAGGCACTGGATTATTTACACAATAACATCATATGTGTATTATTAACATCAATATTTCACAGTAATCGTCAATACTGGTATATCGCGATGTGGCCGCTGCCAATTCTCTGGTGCTTGCTGTCATTTATCTTTTCTCTGGTGTTTTTTGGTTGAATTGCTGAGTGATTAGAGGGTTATTCAGTTCACCTGTTACGCAGGGTGTGGGTACTGGCTCTTAAATGATAGTTGAGAGCAGCTTGGTGCATTCCCCTCTTGGCCAATCAGGGGGTAACGACGCCCTTTCTGTAGGGCTTAAAAGAGGAGGGAAACTGCACACCCAGTGTCATTCTGATCTCTCCTTCACTCAATGCAACATTTGTTATCAGCCTAACCAGAAACTCTGGTCTGTTTAGGCCCTTTTGAGATTCTGTGCTCTTTGTGTTTTGTTTATTGAGAGTGTTGACTATCCTAGTTGGGGAAACAAAAGAAATACCAATCAATTGGGTTGCCTGCCCTAGGACGTTTAGGTGCTATTTGTGCAAGAATCTGTCTTGCCTCACGATAGCCTAACGTCTGCA
>CAKAOH010029939.1:3757-22254 GCA_916701665.1 Sebastiscus tertius | reverse complement strand
GTAAGTGTGTATGCATGTTTGTCCTCTAGTGTGTGTGTGTGTGTGTGTGTGTGTGTGTGTGTGTGGGCAACATGTCTGTCTAACCTGCAGCTGTTGGGCTGTCAGCTTCTACCTGGACTCTCTGCCCTGCCCTCAGGGGTGTGTGTGTATGCATGTGTGTGTGTATGTGTGTGTATGTGTGTGTTGGGGGCAGTAGGTTTTGCTGAGCCCTGGAGGCGCCCATAGGGCGGCCACATCACACACACACACACACACACACACACACACACACACACACACACACACACACACACACACACACAGAGTGTGTCAGTGACGGCCTTTGTTCGTGTTCAGCAGCTTCCTGGTTTGATTTGAGTTTAAAAATAGAAAAGATGATGAAAACCAAAACAAGCTCGCTGCTTGAGCTCAGCCTGATCACGCTTTGTTGAAATGATCTAATAATTCATGGGAACGCTGAGAGAAACATGTCAAAACAATCCCTCAAAAACACAAAAATACAACCTAAAAAAACACACAAAAACAACCAGAAAAATACTAACATCAAAAAAAATTAGAAAATGGAAAAAGTCTTAAAAATACAAAAAGAAAAAAAATTAAGAAAATAAAACTTTAAATATACAAAAGTATATCTCAAAAACATAAAAAAGCACAATGAACAACCATAAAAATACTATCATTAAATAAAATTAAAAAGATGGAAACAATTCAAACAAATACAAAAATGAAATAATATTTCTTTTTAAAATAAAACTTTAAATATACAAAAAAATGATATCTCAAAAACATGAAAACGCACAAAAAACAACCATAAAAATACTAAGATCAAAAATAAAATAAAAAATGGGAAAAAAATATTGGGAAAAAAAAATTCTCAAAAATGTAAACCTTAAAAATACGAACATCATAAGTCTGTATTATGTTTCTGTAAAAAAAACAAAAAAAACTCAAAAATGCACAAAAATAATCTGATAAAAAGCACGAATCATTTAAATCCCTTTTTGTGTATTAACGATGAAGTAATCCTAGTATCATGTACACATTACAGCTCCTCTGGATGCGATATTTCATATATTTGAACACTGGACGAGAATATTTCAGTAATTTCATTTTAAATATTCATGAAGGACAGGAAACATCTACATCGCCGTTCCTCTCTGAGCAGAGTGAACTCACAAATGTAAAAACAGTCAATCAGCGTCAAAGCTGACAATCAAAGTGGTCTCCAACGCTTTTTGACAGATTTTACTGAAGATGAATAACATGAGACATGAACTAAAGGAGGGGCTCAACATGTCTGTAAGGAATGTGATCTTATTGAAGCAGATTCTGATGACTGCTGTCAAAACATGGAACCGACTCGTGATGTGATTCTGCTGAGAACAACAACGTGTTGTCTGTCCTCCAGATGTGTAACCGGGTCAGAAAGGGAGAAGAAATGTTCATGTTTAAAAGCTTTCCTTCTCTTCGCTTTATACTTGTTTTGATGCACAGTCTGGTTCCACTTGTGTTTCCCAACGCTGGCTCCGACAGGACGAGTCCAGCGAGTGCCAAGCAGCTCCAAACTGGCAGCCAAGAGCAGCGCTGGTTCACATTTATACACATTTTGTTTTTGCAATAAGAACGCAGACGATGACGTTTCTTCTCCGGTCAGGAAAGTTAGGGATTTCATGTTCTACGAGTGAGCTTTGATTGCTTGATTACTGTGCCGAGGAGTTTCATGTTACACAGATGTTTGGTTGCTGAGTGATGTGGCTCCACCGCTTTTATTTTAGCAGCTGACTTGTTAGCTTGAGAAGTCTGCGAGTCTGGCGGGGCAATAAGGCTTCATCAACACTAATACGTTTTAAAACACGGAACTGTTGCTACATTTACGCCTAGCGACCACACTACGCGGGCGTTTTAGAACCCCTAAAACGCTTTACGGAAGGCCAGACTGGCCCACGTGAGCAGTGCATGTGCGTCGCGGAACCTCTTGCTTTTTATTTGGGCGCCCATGTTAACAGGTTAGAGCAGCCACACGGCCCACGTAGAACAGCCACACGGCCCACGTAGAGCAGCCACACGGCCCACGTAGAGCAGCCACACGGCCCACGTAGAACAGCGCGGCTCAGGTGACGCTCTTTCTCTGCGTACCACACGCGGCTCACAGCAACAACAGATTGTGAAAATGATCTTTTGATAGTATATTGACATCATACCAGCAACATTATTACAGTTTCAATTTCTATACATGAAGAATATGTCACGGACATGAAAAAAAAATATTTTTGACTCAACACTTCCTGCTTCACTTTCATTTTTTTCTGTGTACTGAATTCCTTCATTAGTTAAAACGAGGCTTTTATTCTGAAATATTTGCAGGACAGTGTTGTGGAAAATGCAGAAAATGCATGAGCACACGCTTCTTAATCTGTTTCTGTCTAAAATAAATATAAGTCACATTTATAATGAAGTGAAATGGCCATTATGAAAGGCTATCTCGCTGCTGGTGTGTACGCCACACGCGTGAGACACGCAGCAGTTGAGCAAGGCCGCCACCACGCACCGCTGACGTTCCCAGTTTGGCCGGGGCAGAAACGTTGATCTATGAAAACGATGATGCAGACACCCACATTCGCTTCTTGATCGGGTCTCATCAGTCACGACGTGTCCTTCCCTGATTCCTCATTTGAACGTGATTACCGTGCGACTACGAGGGGTTAATTCAACACGGATAAGGATTTACAGGCGTCGCTGACCATGTCGTCTATAGTAGCAGCTGTTGTGCAGTTCAATTCTGCATGTTTGGAGCAACCGTATTCGTTTGGATGGAGCCGAAGTGTGGTGTTTGTTTTGATCTCACGTTGCAAATCGCAACTTGCACATTTGGTGAAACCGACTCCTGAACGACACGAGCAACCTTTGATTTGAGTTCTGACTTCCTGTGATTGATTTATTAGTCTGAGAGCAGAACGCTGTAATCACACAACTAAAAGTCTCCAGCGATCAATAAATGATGCTGAAAATGATAAAAGAGATTTGACATATTTAGTTTGTTGTGCGTGTTAACTTACTCTGACGGTCCTCGTCCTCGCGGTGGGCGGTCTCACTGAGGTTTGTGCTGTTCTGGTGGCGTGACTGACAGCTGACTGAGAGGGAGAGAAAATAAATAAAAAGGTGTAGAGAAAGAAGGAGAAATAAAAAGATAGAAGAGGGTTGTAAAGGGAAAAAGAAGAGATGGAGAGAAGAGGAACAACAGAGACGTTGTTTAGTCACATGAAGGCAAACACATGATACAGCTGAAATGAGAAAACGTTTGTTTCATCAGAGAGAGAGAGAGAGAGGAGGCAATGGATGGCGAGAGAGCGAGTAAAGGAGAGAGACAAACAAGAGAAGAGAGAGAAGAATAAATCAAAACGGCATTATCGGGCTGAAACGTTGTTTGTCTTTGTTTTCTAATCGGCTTGTTCTTTCTTTGAGCCCAAACTGATGAAAAGTTGCAAATTAAAACAACGAGCATCGGGCCGAAAACAATTCTCTCCCAACTCCACCCCGCTCTCTTAATTGGTTCACGACTAATCGCTTTGTAAAGACTTGTGTAGCTATTATCCCTCCCCATACATCCACCAACACGCACACACAAACACACAAACACAGACACACTCATGCATGTGTAGTCACGCTTACAACGCCAGCCTGACTGCACATGTGTTAGCAGCACATCCACCCACATCTCTGCATTTTGTTGTTGTCTTTTGTTTGGAGAGGAATTTAATGAGGAAACTATCAGACTCAAAAACACAAAACGAAAACCTCAAAAATGCAGAATTTTGTTTTTTTAAATATTAAAATAAAATAAAGTATTTAAAATACAAAAATTAAATCTCAAAGAAATATAAAAATAAAACTTGAAAAATACAAAAAAAAGATATCTAAAACATTTAGGAAATAAAATCTCAAAAACACAAATAACATCTTTAATATCATAAAATAAATATGAAAAAAAGGGAAAAAAAAGTCTTAAAAATACAAAAATAAAATCTCAAAAAAATTCAAAAAATAAAACTTTAAAATTATATATAACAAATAATCTTAGAAAATAATAATCTTAAAAAAAACTTAAACAATTAAAAGAAAATTCTTAAAATTACAAAAATGCTGAAAAGAAATCTCAATCTCACATGCAGCTGAGACGTGAGCCTGCACAGAGCCGGTATAGACTTCTTCATAGATGTGTTGCGTCTGGCGTACGGGTGAAAACGGTCCATAGAGGGGGTTAGTCATCATAATAGTTCATTCTGTACAGGGATGTAATGAATGCTGCAGCATGAAGTGACGACTAATAATCACTTTGATCAACCACCTGAATATGAATTCATGTGATTTTGTTCTACGGTGCAGTAAAAGTCGTATTTACTGTCCTTTAAGTAGAACAAAGGACACGTCGCTACATTAACATGCACTGTGTGAAAAACAACTACAGGCTGCTGGATCCTCTTCAGCTGAGCCGCGTTCCTCTGTAACAGAGTCAGAAGTTGAGAAACAGACGAGGCAGCAGGCTGCAGAGACGGTAAAGACTCATTTGCATGAGGAAATAGAAAACTTAAAAAAGAGCACAAACACGCTAATTCAGCGATGAAACGAACTGAACGATCACTGCGGGATGGGGGGAAGCTCTTAGCTGATGAATCCTAATGAAATCTGACTGATAGTAATTATGCTGATGTTGTTCTGTGGACCTTAACCTTTTAACCAAAAAACTGAGAAGTCTGCAAATCCCCCCCCTTTCATTAACACCTGAGGGAGGAGAGAGGGATGAGGAGGATGAGGAGGAGGAGGAGGAACAACAACTAGAGGAGGGAAAACAGAGGAGAAGAAAGTGGCAAAGTGAAGAGAGAGGAAAGATACCTGCAGGAGGATAAGAGGATGGAAGAAGAACGAAGGAGGAGACGGGAAAGAGAGGGGAGGAGAGTACAGGTGCGTTGCGTGCACACTGCGTTCCTCAGTAGTAGGCAGTATGTGACGGTTAAAGAGATGTATTGCGGTATGCTAGACCCGGCTGGAGCCTTCAAACCAGCTCTTAAAGCACCGGACAAAAGAACAAACTCGTTCCACTATTACTATATTATCCAACAATACAACTTTGATTGTGTTGTTTATGTTCTGCTTGTTAACTTTAGAAGATCCTGCAGGTTTAATTCTTTATTCTAACAGCTCACGGTGAAAGTCAGACAAACTCCATACATTTACTCCGACTGATTTTTCAGTTAGAGAAACTAAACAGTGGAGTGATCTCCTTCCAGATGTTAGAGTGATGTTAAAAAGGGTGGTGTTGTCTCAGCAGGTATCTCTCTGCCCCGTCACCGGCCGGCTCTCCAGCGAGCTACACCCGCGGGCGATTGTGGAGCTTTTCAACTCCATACAGGCAGATAACCTCAGGTTCCTGTTCATTTATAATGGACATTTGTGTTGTGATATTTAAACACACTATCCGTCAACAAGGAAACAAAAGCCTCTCGTCTACAGGCCGGTCTCTAGAGAGCTCCATCCAGCTCGTAGCGGTCTGTGAGCGTGACCGCGTGGAGCTTCTAAACTCCGAAAACGTCGGAGCAAATGTTCCATTCGTCATGTAATATTGTAAAACTGTCAATATTCAAAATCTACACAGTTGATTTCTCGCCTCAAAGATGCCCAGAAGAGAATTTAGTGATGAAATAGCTACGATGTAAAAGATGTGCTGTTTTTGGCTGCTGCTGTTGGTGTGAGCGTAGACTGTACCGGTCCAGCACTTTGCATTGTGGGATACAGTACTGAGGTAGAGTGGTCTAATGCATACTGGAGATTTTGCTTTTGTTTGCACACTACATCTTTTCCAAATCAGTACATACTACTAGTGTAGTACGAGGTTTAGAATACAGTCATTGAGAAGGTGATGGAAGAGGATGAGATGATGAGAAAGGAAGGAAGGATGAAGAAGAAACAGGAGCAGAGAGGTGGGGAGAGATGATGACAAGAGGAGGGAAGATGAAGCATGAGAAGGAGGAGAAAGGTAGAAGATGGGATGAGGAAGAGGTGATGAGAAATAAGAAGTAAGGGTGGAGTAGAGGAAGAAGAGGAAACAGAGGAGGAGGAGTGTGAAGTGGAGACGAGAAGGAGAGAGGGTAAGGAGGAGGAAGAGGAGGAGAGGGGAGGTTACGCCTATCAGCACCTCTCACGTCCGTCCGGCCTCACAAATGGAAATGAGAGAAATGCACACCGGCCTCATTACATTCATCCCCACTGAGGGGCTCGGCTGGGACTAATACCTGGAGTAGAGAGGTGAAGTGCAGTATCAAGGCCCCGTATAATGTCCCCAGATAGCAGATCAGGCTAATACGTGGAACACTAACCTGCTTCTCCGCCGCCGTCTTCGCTTCCTGCTGCGAGCCGCTCCGCCCTCTCCTCCCCTTCTCCTCCTGCTTCGCCCGCCGAGCATCCGCCTCTCCTCGCCGCCGCCCCCCCTCCTCCCTATCTGCCTCTCTCATCGCCGAGCAGTTAATTTTGGGATTAATACGCGTGGCGGTGGTGGCTGGCTCTTTTGAGGGATTTGTAGCGGAGCTGCAGACACTTATCTTGGTCATTACGGCGCCCATATTGGATTCAAGCGTTTTAGTATCTGCCAAACATTCGGCTGCGGAGGAGTCTATCGGGGCGACACGCGCCCGGGGATTAAGATAAGGAGGCCCCTCATTACGACTCCTCTCCTCCTGCGGCGCGCTGACACTCGCAGCGGCCGCGACTTCTCCTCCAGCGACATCACAGAGGAGGTACGGGTCCTCACCTCGCCTCTCTTCCTCGCCGCCGGAGGACACGGGAGGAGGAGAGGAAGGGTTGTCAGCTTCTGGTTCAGAGCCGGGCCTCCGGAGGGAGGCGGAGACGCTGTTTGAGGGCGAGGAGGTGGAAAAGGAGCTGTAACAAGGCTCCTCTGTGGGGCTGGATCCTTGGAAATACAGGTGATCCTGGTCTCTGTCCAACTCCTTTGAGGGGGACAGGTAGCTCAGACTATCACCTGGTTCTGAACAAGGCAGGTAAGCTAGACTGTGATTCAGTTCATAGTCAGGGTCCAGGGAGGACAAATACTCCACATTGTCCTTCAGCATGAAGCGCCGGGGTTTCTTGGTGAGCACCATGCTGTAGCAGAGAGGCGGGCCCAGGTAGACCTCCTCCGTACAGGCCGCAAACAGGGTCACCTCGTCCCTGATGTCTGGACTCGGGGGCAGGGATAGCGAGGGGCTAGTCGGCTCCCCGGCGTGGCTACCGGCGGCAAACTTCAAATCGAGAGCACAGCTGTTGGAGTCAAGGCCAGGAGAGGAGTGTCTGGAAGATGGAGGAGAGTTTGTTGTGTGCTGTCTGGTGCTTGTGAAGAGCTCGGGGCTGAGGCTGGGGCTGGGGGTGGGTCTGGGGGGGGGGGGGGGTGGTTCTGAGGTCGGGGCCGGGGCTCGGGCTGCGGAGGCCTTGTGTCGGCGTGGCGTAAGACGGGATGCTGTAAGGCGCCGGAGAGGAGCTCTTGTCCTCGGAGCACTGGCTGACCTCGCCACAGTCGCTGTCATGGGAGGAGAGAGACAGGTAGGAGTAGAAGTCTCCCTTACGGAGGTGGAGAGGCCGGTGGGAGTGTTCCAGGACCTGGAGGAGGAGGAGGAGGAGGAGGAGGAGGAAGGGGAAAGTTTGTACAGATTTAGTTTTTGTTTTTCCTTATCTGAATCCAAGGCCTGAAGGGAGACAAATCTGTGAGTTTGAGTTTTCTAAATAAAAATGAGCTGAGTGGGTTTGTTGGTTCATCTGATTGTGGACAAACAATTAAATGAATGAAACCCACTTTTAGTATAGATTTTTATTTTATTTAGTTTCATTTAATTTTTAATATGATGTAAACATAATAGGGCTGTCAATCAAATATTTAATCGCGATTAATCAAACATTTTTTATCTGTTCAGAATGAACCTTAAAGGGAGATTTGTCAAGTATTTAATCCTCTTATCAACATGAGAGTGGACAAATATGCTGCTTTATGCAAACGTATGTATATATTTATTACTGGAAATTTAGTTTTAATGGAATTTGTATTTCTATTCTGGTCCAGTTTATGTCTTTTGTTTAAGTTTTTGTTGGCTTTAAAGTTCTTTGTCTTGTGAGAGGCACTTTGTTATTTTATTTTTGAAAAGTTCTTTAATAGTTCTTTGAGCTTTAGGTTGTAGCGGCTCAGTGTTAAAGCTAGAGTGAAGATACTGGTATCATATGAAACTAGACAACCTGATGAATCCATCGGTACCAACCAGGTCAGACTAGCTGGTCATGAAGGAGGTAAAATAATGCTCCAAACTTGCGCTAAATTTTGGGGAGGAAAAACTGTCATGTCCATTTTCAAAGGGGTCCCTTGACCTCTGACCTCCAGGTATGTGAATGTAAATGGGCTGCAGTTTGCCATGTTCTGATTGGAGCATATTGTTTTATGCTAAATGTAGTACCTGTGAGGGTTTCTGGACAATATCTGTCATTGATTTGTGTTGTTAATTGATTTACAATAATACATATATACATACATTTACATAAAGCAGCATATTTGTCCACTCCCATGTTGATGAGAGGATTAAAGACTTGATGAATCTCCCTTTAAGGTTCATTTTGATCAGATTAATCCCGATTAAATGTTTGAACGGATAGACAGTCCTAATTTCAACACAATCACCAAACCATCCAGGAAACCATCCAGTGTTCATTTGCATATTAAAACGTTTTGAGTGTATTTATATTTTACACTTTTACAAGAGGAGCAAACTTTTCTGCCCGATTTCAGAAATAAAATGAAGACTGAGAACTGATTAGCTTTTAGATTACTTCACTCGCAAAAGAGAAATTAGTCATTACGTCCTAAAAGTTATGATCTGTGATGCGATTTATTGAATTACTCCAACTCAGTGAACAAGATAACTTTTTGCTACTTTTGGATTCGTTTGCCCTCAAAATGTACCGAATGTGTTGAGGTCAAACAGGACTTTTATGTTCTTTCACTTATTATCTGCAGCCATATTCAACTCTTATTTGAATCAGGGTTTAATTGGGGTTTTGCATTTGCAATATAACAACATTAGCATGTTTTCTCTGTAATAAAATCCATACCATGTGGACTGTTTTATGATTCATTGTGTACCTTGTCTCTGATCTGTGCTAGCGGCGCAGGACTCTGGTCTGGAACGGACCCTCTGTTGTCGGTCTGGTTCGGGTCTTCGGGCTGACTCTCTTTGCTCTTCAGTGCAACCGAGGTCATGTCAATAATCTCCATCACAAAGTCGTGCACGTTCTCCTTCCTGCCGTCGTCTACGCAGCGCGGGCGGAGGGAGGACGGTGAGGGGAGGTGGCTGCAGCAGGACGAGTGAGAATTGTGGCGTTTTTTGGGAGGCAGGGACGATTCTTTGTCTCTGACTTCCCTCCTCGTCTCCTCCGTCACGAAAGAGGAGAATTTGAACTTCTCCTGGCTGGTGATGGCCTTCCGTCCCCCGGCCGCTGCTGGCCTGCCGCCCGGCGAGGCATCGTGGGATCTGCAGTCGTCGACGGGCGAGAGGGAAGGAGGCGAGGGGAGGGAGGCGCTGTGGCAGGGCAGCTCCCCTCTCAGCTGTCCCACTAAAGACGAGCCACGCTTGGACAGGAAGGGGAGGAGCTCGCAGGAAGTGGATTCTGTTTTCACTATCAAGTTGCCGACATCCTCAACCGACTCTCCGGTTTTGGCGAACACGTACGTCTCTCTCACTGATTCTCCTTTCTTCGTGAAGACACTGGACTCCTCTCGGAGGAGCTCGTCATCCTCGTCTTTCCCTTTCAAGCAGCTCTGGTCCACGTTCCCGTTCTCCACGTCGTCCACAAACTGGCTGATGTAGCTTCTCGTTGCGTTCCTCCGGTTCTCCTCATCTTCCTCCTGCTCTTTCTGATCTCTCTTGTTGTTGCCACTGTTAGTGTTGGTTTCTATTAGTTTTGAGCGGTTCTGAAAGCAGTGCTGCTCCTTGTTCTGAGAGGAGGAAGAAGAGGAGGAGGAGGAGATGAAGGTGGAGGACAGGTTGGGCCCACACTGCAGCTCGTCCCGGAGGCCTGCCTCTGTTTTAGAGGACGACGAGGTTCGAGGAGTTCGGATCCAACTCTGCAGCTCCCTCTTCATGTACTCCAGCCCCAGAACGTACGACCCCTCCATCTCCTCTTCATCGTCATCCTCATCGTTACCAGAGGAGCTACCGCTTAACCTCTCCTCCTCTTCGTCCTCTCCGTCCCGAACGCCCAGCTCCTCCTCGGTGAGCGTGAGCGTGGAGGAGGACAGAAGGTCGCTGTCGTCCTCGTCTTCATCCGTGCACGCCGACGTACAGGAGACGTTCACCACCAGGCTCAAGCTCGCCGCGTCCGCTTCATCCATCCCAGCTCGGCTGTTTCCGTGGCAACGCTTCCTATAAGAGCTCGAGTTGGCGTTGGCTGCCGCGGCGGGATCCAGGAAGAGGTGGCGCTGATTTCTGAGCATCGCGAAATCTTCAGAGCCCAGAGACGAGTCCTCGGTGCTGCTCAGCTCCGTCAGCGACGCCGTCGCCGAGCTCTCGTTGATCAGGGACGGCGGTCCTTTACGCGAACAGCCGGAAATCCCGGAAAGGGGTGCGTGACGACCGCCGAGGGAGGGCGAGGCAGGGAGTCTGCTCCGCTGCAGGGAGCTGCTCCGGAGCGTCATGTCAGAAACGCTGCGGGTCATTTGTGCCGCCAGAGGACTCTGGATGTTCTCCAGGCGCTTCAGGAGGTCCAGAGTTCTCCGGCTCAGCTCCCCAGAGGACGCTTCTCCTTGCACACTTTGGTTGTTCTTCTCCTCTCCTGGTTCACCTCTTCCCAGCTCCCGGCTCTGACCCAGGTCCAGCTCCCCGAGGCTGGCCAGGCTGCCTCCCGTCTCCTCGGCGCTACGACACGGGACCAGGCAGCTCTCGAGGGAGGCGCTACGCTGCAGCTGGTCTTTGGAGGGGAATAACTCCCCACCCAGAGCCAGCAGGGACTCCAGAGAGGAGCCCTGAGACAGAACCGGACTGGAGGCCCGGCGGCTGAGAGCAGGAGGAGTCTCCAAACCGCTCAACTGCTCAACTTTGAACTCTGTGATGTCACTGCGGGACATGAAGGGCTTGGAGGAGTCCACGCCTCCCACCTCAAAGTCAGAGTCGGAGTCAGCGGGAGTCAGGATTCCTCGCCCGTTGATGAGGATCTCAACCGCCTCTCCTCCTCCCCTCCTGGGCCTCCTCCTCTTCTCCTCCTCTCTGTTTCTTCTCATTTCATCCCTCCTCCATCCTTTCTCCTTCACACTCTCCTCCTTCTTGCTTCTTTGGTTGTACCTGGTGACATTGTCTTTGTGCAGAGCCAAATGATTCTTCTTTTCCTCCTCCTCCTCCTCCTCTTCCTCCTCCTCCTCTTCTCCCTGATCCTGCTCCTCCTCTCCCTGGATTTCCGAGGTCGTCGTCATTGTCTCCGTGTCTCCTGTATCGCTAACGATCCCGCTCTCGCTCTCGGATCGCCGACTGCTCGCCGACTGGCCGCTTCCTCTGCCGCTCTCCCTCTCGCTCTCCCCGTCCCGGTATCCGACGTTTCCCCGTCGGCCGTTTGGCGTCAAACCTCCCAGGAGGTCCGGGAGGGACTCGATGGAGGAGAAGGAGGAGTCCTTACTCAGGCTCTTCAGCAGGAGGTGCTGTTTGCGTTTCCCTGATTTGGTTTTGTGCATCGAGGAGGAAGAGAGAGGAAACTGAGGCTGTTTGTAGAGTTCCACAGTGTGGAGGCTGTACACCTGGTAGATGTTGTTGTTGTTAGGAGGAAGAGTTTGGTAGATCACACTGGGCTGAACCTCTGATGAAGATCCAGGGACGTTGTTTCCAGTCTCGTCCGGTTGATTCCCGTTGGACAGACCGGTGTACGAAGGCAGGTGTGGTTGTGAGGGGAGGTCGTGCATAAGGTCGTGGTCTGGTACTTCTTGCGGATCCAGCTCTGTGATTGTCATATCGGTTTCATCCCATTCCCACGAGTCATCTGGTGGCAGGGCCACGGGACCGACCGGGACCGGGCTGATCTGGCGGAGGTCGACTAGACCCGGTTCCAGAACGCTCCCAGGAACCTTCACACAAAAGGGAAGAAAGAAAGAACAAAGTTTGAAATTGTTCAGAGAGGATAAAGAGGAATGGTGTCGGCTCAGCTGCTAAAGCACAAACCATGAATGAACCACAACGTCCGAGGTTTTAATCCTGCTGCATGTTCAACCTCTTCTCTCTCTCTCTTGCTATGTCGCCAAAAAGTCTTAAAAAGACTAAAATCAAGTGTCCTCTGAATGAACAAATACAGAGTGCATCAAGGGTCAAAACTGAATGCAAATACGGAACATTTAACTGTACGTGAAGGCCTGTTATAGCTGGACCAGTATGGTACAGTATAGGTGATACAACAATGATAAGAACAGGGGGGGAATACCCAAGAAAAGACGAAGAGAACAAGGTGACGTACAGAGTTTGACAGGATACGTAACAAACCAAACAAAGAAAACAAAACCAAAAAAAGGATGAAATAATAGTCATAATAATTCTATTAATAACATCTTAAATAAATCTAAAAATATAATAATAATAAATAGAATACCAAATAATATATAAAATAATAATAATAATAATAATAATAATAAATAAAAATACAACATAATATATAAAATAAATAAATAAATAAATAATAATAATAATAATAATAATAATAATAATAAACCAGCACAAACTCAATAGGGTTCTGCCGCTTTGGGGCTTGAACTAAATAATAATCAAATTTCGTATATATATTTAAAAAAAAGATATATCTATATATATAAATTATATTATTATAAAATAATATGCAATAAATAAAATATTAAAATAATGAATATAAAATAAATGAGTAGTTATTTAGCTATTGCAGTAAGGAGAAACTTCCATACTTCAGTAGTTATTTTAACCCAAACCACCATCTTTTCCTCTAAGATGTAATGCGAGGTTATTGATATGAGGATACGGTAACTCCTGTCATAAAAGACGTGTATCTCCAAAATATCAGCTTTTATGTAAATAAGAAAAACAGCATTGCTTCACACATTAGAATGATACCTTACAACCAAACACCCTGATCCAACAGCAGGTTTACCATATTAAAGGAATGGTTCAACATCAGACGTCGGTACAGAGATGGAACTAAAATGTGATGAGACTACTTGTTGTTATCTACAATACACTGTTCATTTAGTGAGATTACATTTCAACCCTCCAAGGCCACTAAATCCTGCACAAACTCTGCGTCTCCGAAGTCTCAGCTCTCAGCATCAGGAACATCTGGACCCACAGTTTACGGAGGAAACGCACCGACATGTTGCTGGAGTCTGGGTGGGAAATTACCGCCGCTGTTCCACTGCTAAATTGTTCTGCCCTGCCAGCTTGACAGCGCTGCCTCTTTGGCAGGTAACCAACAACCCTTTAGAGTTATTCCCTGCTTTTAAAAAAAATGTGTTTTTTGAAGCCGCAGTGGCGACCAGGAGTCACCTCACCTCCCTCACCTCCCTCACCTCCCTCACCTCCCTCCCTCCCTCCCTCTGGCGAGGGGGTCACAAAAACTGCCTGCAAATTCAGCTGTAAACTGTTACGGAATTATAGAAATGAGATAAATTACAGATATAAATTATATACAAGGTTTTCGTGGGTCATCAAATACTCGATTTGATTGGATTAGGCTGATTGATGGCCTCTCCCCTCGCTGCTGAATGTGTTTTTGAATGCGTCTGCAGTGGCAAAAAACCCAGTTCAGTCATTACCCCCATCTCCCCTATCAGCACGAGGGGAATAAACACAAATCTAATAGAAATTCATTACACAGAGCCATATCCGCACACACACACACACACACACACACACACACACACACACACACACACACACACGGAGCCAACTAGTTTATTAGATTAATAGGCTATGAATGGCTAATACGAATTACCCCCCTCTCTTGTTAACGAGACGCGGAGCAATTTGTATAATTATGTCTGTGGAAGGGAAGAATTCCTGTGTCTAAGCATATTTTTAGACAGCCGAGCTTTCTGAAGGCTTTTGATTACGTATTTACTTTGGGGTTTTCAGCTCCGTGCTCTTTCTCTCTCAGAAGTCGTTTCTGAATAATTCATCGCTTTGTTCCGGAGCGGAATAATTTGTGTTGAGATTTATGAGCAATTGCTTTGGGGTGGGCTGATTTTACTCTTTTCTTTTTTTGTTTAAATGATCACAGAACGTGTTCTGTCAGAGTCGGGGTGTCAGTGTGTCTCTTTCAAACGGCGGCGAGACGGCGCTCTCTCTGAAAGGACACGGGATTTTTCCCCAACACGTCTTTTTTAAAGAGTTCGGTGCCAAAACAAGAAACATCTGAGGAAACATAACCTCTCCTCCTACAAAATAAAACACTTTAAATGATAATAGAGAGAGCCGCTCTTCTTCTTTAACAACAACACACTTCTGGTACGGGATCCTCTGGATGTTGGATTCCATTAAAGCTCCGTCTCAACCGGCCGTTTGGCCTCACATTAAGCTGATCATTAAACTCGGTTTCAGGAGTTTCCTAGAAATTAGTGTCAGGAACATGAAACAAGATGTAATTAAACAGATCGCTCCACCAGAATCAGGGAAATTACACTTGCTTCAAGGGATATTTTCAAACTTATTGATTTAAGACTCGATAATTGCCTGAATGTCTTGTTAAGATGGAGTTTCAGCAGTGCAGTAAGTGGTGAACACCAACATATAGCATTTAATATTTTAAATTCTGTCCACCTTAACACAGCAAGGATTAACAGTGTCATACCTTAAAGGTGTAATGTAAACTAATTAATAGGATCTGAATATCAGACTAATAGAAAAAGGAGATTTCATTTTGCATTTGCAACTCATAGACTGTATATAAGAAGTGGCCGTAGTCACCGTGACGTCACCCGTTGGTTTGTGGACTACGGTTTTGAAGCCTCGAATTCGGCATTTTGGCACAAGAGGGTGGAGCTAAGTACAACCAAACGCTGAATAAGACATTTTTAGGTGACCAAAATGTTCTGATTAACTTTGATGAAGTGAAAACACACTGTGATTAAAGGGTTAAAGTTGTAAGACGAAAAACACGGACAACTCCCAGACCGGACAACGCCGTGGTAGCGACCTGTCAATCACAAGGTAGCCCCGCCCCTAAAGCATCCCCTGCTTTATGGTCTATCTGACTCTAAATGGGACCATCATTTACTAAATGAACATCATGCTGTATTGAAGAAGACTTGAAACTAGAGGTTGAGACCATAAACTCATGTTTACAATGTTTACTGAGGGAATAAATCAAGAGAGAAGTAGGCTCATTTTCTCATAGGCTTCTATACAACCAGAGGAGTCGCCCCCTGCTGGCTGCTAGAGAGGATGCAAGTTTAAGACACTTTTCAGACCCAGAGGTTGCATCCTAGGAAAACTAAAACCTCCCTACTGTATCTGGCAACTTGAAGGATAACTGTTGACACTGCAGAGAAGGTCGTAGAAGTTGTAATGGTCAATGCTCAAAAGTGCCAACACACTGATGATTGATCTGTTCTGAGACGGCCGGCGGTCGAGGAAAGACCATGAGGTCATTAAAGGGTTCATCCTCTGGGAAGCAGGAAGTGGATTCACTCACTTCATGTGAATGTGCGTCACAAGGAGCTGCATGAGAAACAGGTGAAAACTGTTTTTCACTGCGTTTCCTCCTGTGGTTCTCCTGGTGAGTGTGTGTGGTGTTTATAGCCGCTCCCTCCACCTCCCTCTGTTTACCGCCGTAATCGCAGCCGGCTGACACTGTTTGTGTGTGTTTGTGTGTGTTTGTTTGTTTGTGTGCATGCGAGAGACCTGTGCAGTGTTTTTTTTTTTTTGGGGTGAAAACAGGAAACTTTTTCCCATTAGCTCTGGTTTGACTGCTCCCATTTGTTAGCATAGCATCTGCTGGAAGGCCCAAGGAGAGCGGAGCTATCTAGCAGCGTCTGGGTGATTATTCATGTGGCGGAGCTCCTCCAGGAGCTGCTGCCGCTGCTCCGCTCTCTGCCGGCTCTCTGCTGTACCGCTTGTCAGAGAGCTGAGGGAGCCCGGCGTCACCGCTCCGATTCAGAATGAATAGAAGCGCACAGATAAATCACCTCTCCATGCAGAGTGGAGGAGCAGACAGGAACGCTTTGAATGTAATTGCAAAACGGTGAATGAAAACCTCCATATGTTGCTCATAACTCCCGCTCTAAAAATATATTTCATAATCGGGAGGAAAGTGTTCTAAAATATAATTTCCATATATTACATTTGACTAACAGGTGAACCTTCATCACCCACAACACCCTGCGGCTTTAATTTAGACTCATTTACATGGAATCACAGATAAAACAGGATCCTTCATGAGCTTTATGAAGAGGAGACACATGTAGGACAAGAAGAGGAGAAGCTCAGAACAACCACTCTGATCAAGATGTCCCAACGACGACTCCCTAATATTCATAATATTCATGATCCTCAGAGGATCAGTCGTTTTGGGAAATAATAGAATTTGCTTTCTTGCAGAAAGTTAAATGAAGAGCGTGACATTGCTCTTAAATATAAAGCTGTTATTGATCTTCTCCTCTGACTCTCTGCAAGAACAAAGGCATTTTTGAGTTGTTAAGAAAAAAATAATCACATGCAGTTTGGGGCAAGTCATAGTCAAGTCAGCCCACTGACACATTGAATCCATTCAGTTTTAAAACTCAAAAACACACAAAAAAGTCATCTTTAAAATAATAAAATAAATTAAAAAAATGGAAAAAAGTATTAAAAATACAAAAATTCAATCTAAAAAAAAAAATCTAAAAATAAATCTTTAAAATATTAAAAAAATTATATAAAACATGCAGGAGACACATCTCAAAAACACACAAAAAACTATTTTAAAAATACTAAAATATTTTTTTTTTAAAAAAGGGAAATGAATCTTAAAAATGAATTCTCAAAAAATATAAAAATACAAAAGGATATATCTAAAAAAAAAAATAATAATAATATGAAACTAGAAAACCTGATGAATCCACCGGTACCATGTTTTTATGATCATCACATGCAGTTTGGGGCAAGTCATAGTCAAGTCAGCACACTGACACACTGACAGCTGTTGTTGCCTGTTGGGCTGCAGTTTGCCATGTTATGATTGGAGCATATTGTTTTATGCTAAATGCAGTACCTGTGAGGGTTTCTGGACAATATCTGACATTGATTTGTGTTGATAATTGATTTACAATAATAAATATATACATACATTTGCATAAAGCAGCATATTTGTCCACTCCCATGTTGATAAGAGGATTAAATACTTAACAAATCTCCCTTTAAGGTTCATTTAGAACTGATAATAAATGTGTGATTAATATGCGATTAATCGTGATTAAATACTTTAAATGACTGACAGCGCTAATGGATGGAAACGTACCTGAATGTTAGATTATTAGATAACATAATAATAATAACTTTATTTATATAGCACAAGAACAAGTTAGAAAATGCTTTACGAAGACATAAAAAGCAGGAATAATGAACAGATTTAACTGATCTTTTGGGGCGTCTTTGAGGGTGAGTTTAACAGATTTTGCAGAACAACTAGAAGCAAATGTGCAGCAATTCGTTGTGTTGTTGTTTTCATAGTTTAGTGTATTTTTGCGTTGTCTGTACAGTTATCTTTGCAGGTATGAATAAAGTTGCATTGAATTAAGTTGAATCAAAAACCATCAATATATGATGTTTTTAGACGTAAACTAAAAACCCATCTATTTAGTCTGGCTTTTAGGTAGTGTTTTATAAATGTATAATTTTATGGTTTTATTGTTTATAGTGTTTATTTTACTCTAATTTGTTTAATCAACATTTTATTGCTGATCATTATCTCTTTTATTCTATTTTATTTTATCAAAATTTCATTATTTTAATACTTATTTTGTGTAGTTTCATGATTTTTATTTATTTATTTTTATTGTTATTTGTATTTTATTTATCCTTTATTATCTTAAATACCCATCTCTTATTGCTTTCTTATTCAATGAACTATTATATTGGTTGTTTCGGTGTGCATTAGTCTCTAAATCCAGTTGTAACACTCAAAGCGTCTTTAAGCGCGGTGGCGGAGTGGTGGCTCATTTATGAATATTAGTGAGAATCAGTTAATAATCCTGCTGAACATGTGCCGAGACTCTCTCGCCCCTCTCTCTAGTACATTCACACACAAACACACACTCACACACAATGTAGAGGAGGAGAAGACAAATAACAGAGGCCAGACACTCTGACCTCGCTGCCTGGCTGGAGAGTAATTTCACTTCTACTGGAGATGGGAGAGGAATAAAGAGAGAGAGGGAGAGGGGGGGAGCGAGAGAGAGAGAGAGAGAGAGAGAGAGGGAGAGAGAGAGAGAGAGAGAG